>JAQHUG010000210.1:1118496-1165497 GCA_028555095.1 Dicrostonyx torquatus
ATGCCATGGGTGGTTGTTATCCCTGGGAGGCCTGCTCTTATCCATGGAGGAGGAGTGGATAGGGAGGACAGGAGGGAGGAGAAACTTTGGTTGGGAGCTAACATATGAGAATAGAAAAAAATTAATTTTTTTAATAAGGGAAAGCCGCCTTAAAAGAAGAGAGTCAGTAGAGCATGGATAGAAGGTGGAGGTGGAAGACTTACTTTTACCCAAATCTTTGGAATTCTGTCACAAGTACAAGCTGTCTAAAAATAAATAATCCACTAGTCTGTCATTGTTTGCTTGAATAAATTGTTAAGAAGGACCATGCAAGCAACACTACATATGAATTATGAATTTTTAAAGAAAACTCCCATATTTACTTGTATAATTAAGCCCCCTGTTTTTCAGCGACTTGAAAATGAAAAATACAATTCATTATAAATAGAATCCACAGTTAGGAGTGTGAGAAATTTCCAAAGCATTTGTAGAGAAACAATAAAATATGCACACTCATGTACAAGATGCACATATAGATATACGTATATACATACATACACATGTTACACACACATTATTGCTAAGGGTGAGGGTTGAGGTTGTTTACCCACTACAGATAAACCAAGATAACAGAAATTTTAGACTTTATTTCTACATAAAGGGAGAAATTAAACACACTCCAGGTAGTGAAAATAAAAGCATATTGCCCCAACTATTAACAATAACAGAGAGATACACCGTTTTTATGAAATATTTATGCTAAAATACAGACTTAGTTCATCCGAATATATAAAGCACACAGAGGGGTGCCATAGCTGTGATGCACATGCGCTCTTCTGAAACACAAGATCCATAGCACAGAAGGGTGCCTGTGAGGCCTGAACATGACCATTCATGGGGACTCTGCTCAAATGCACAGGTTCGGCAGGACTGAGCAGAGCACCAAGACGCCGCACTTCTCACGAGCTCCCTAGTGACCATGACACCAAGGGTAGAAGATGTCTAATTAGACAGAACTCATCTGAGATACCAAGCTGAAGAGCTAAGTTGTAACTCTTCTGACCTTTCAAATGCAGGGAAGGAAATGGATTTTCTCTTAGAAACTGACAGCAGGTGAACCACGGGAAGCATAGTTGTCTGTGAGTCCTTTACTTTCAAGTCTGGACAATAACTCAAAGTAACTCAACATAGTTTTCAAAAATTTAGGAGGGTTCTGATTTCACGAATAGTTCAGAAAGGCTGGGAATAAGCCTATCATTGTATGTATAAATGAGCAGTTTTGAAACACATTTTTTAACTTAAAATTCCTCTGACGAGCATAAATAATGTGCTAGGAATTGTAGAACACCAGAAGTTGAGGGCGGGGTCAGCATGGTTGTCCCTGTCCTCTGGTGACCTTCAGTGAAATCTGCACTGTGATGGACGGAGACAGGCTATACTGAAAACCGTGTGTAAGGATGAAAAGTAAACACTGACACAGTGAGGACGCTCACATCAAAGCAACTGGAGCACAGGACAGGGAGCAAGGAACGTGTGTGTGAGAGAGACATGGGGCTGGAGATAACGATCTCAGAGCAGAAGTGAGTGGTGACTTCCTAGAAAAAGTAAGGAACACATACATACACACCATAGGACTGTAGCTGGCATGAGAGTACACACCTGTAATTTTAGCAGTCAGGAGTCAGAGGCAGGAGAAACATGAGTTTGACCGTGGGATGGAGTAGTGACAGGTATGTGAGCATGCCCCTGTGCCTACAGATCAGGCCTGCAGCGTGGAATCAGCACTGTAAGTGGAACTACGGATGTGGCAGCAGCAACAGGTATGGGGTGGGGGCAGCTGCAGATAAAGGAGCATGCCATTACTGAGTAGGACCAGTCCTTGGCTGCTGGAAGGCTGGGGACACCACAGGGCCCTCCTGGAGCTGGCACTGCTGCTGTTACTTGCAAAACTTGCCCCACTTTGGGGAGGAGAGCATGGGGTACAGCACTTCCCACAGGGCAGCTGGTGACAAGGGCAGCCTGGACCTTCAGGTCCTGTCCCGGGACATGCTGCCCAACCATGTGATCACCCTAACTCTGAGCAGCAAGATATCTGAGATGAAGAACAGCTCATTTTCTGGGTTAAGCCTCCTTGAAAGACTTCTGTGATCCATGCTGTCACCAGAAACTCTATTGATGTTCATGATCTGTGCTGTTGCCAGAGGCCATGGTCAGGGAAGCTTCTTTTGCAGTGGTATTGATGACTGCAGACTCATAACTGAGAATGAGGGACCTTGAAGGCTTCTATGCCAACCTCTCCCCTACTCCACCCCCTAAAAGAGCAATTCAAACATGAAACTATTGAAGAGAGTCCTTAAAAGTTGTGATAGACAGATGCTGAAGTGCAGCTCTTTGGAGCTGATGGTTTCTGGGGGTGGAGTGGGACACAGGACACTCAGTGTTCTTTAAGGGGCTGGCCACTGGGAGTGTGACCATGATCCAATGAGTAGATGGATAACACAAATTGAACTTTGGAGGGTTTTTTGGGGGTGGGGGGTAGCACAAAGGTGGGTGGGTATACTTGGGAGTAATGGGAAAAGAGTGATTGGGGTGCATTGTATGAAATTCCCAAGTAATTAATAAAAACATTATGTTGGGAGGGAGCAGATAAATGCCACACAAGCAAAGCAGTGTAAACCTGTGCCTCCTGGGACATGGAAAGTAAGACCCATGAAAACCACAACACACATCCTCGTGCCTAGCTTGCGTGTCTTTAATGAGCACCAAAGCAAAGCTGTGTATCAAGCGTGAATCCATGTCAATGTACAATTGTATGTTAAAAAAACTGAAGTGTTGAAAATCCTTGAGAAAAGGAGTTACCAAGTGATTCTAAAAGAATAGCACCAGAATACCAAGGAATGCAGAGATAAACGTGGTCCAGGGCTGAACAGGACACAGGGATGGAGTACTCTGAAGCTGACATTCTCCATCTCAGCTTTATCAACTGTCTAGAGTCCACCTGGTGAAGAGTTTAGGCTTACTCTTGTAACTCAAACACTCACAGATAATGTTCTAATAAAATTACAATAAACTCTGACAGGGACTTTCCAGTGTTACAGACTTTAAAGTTCTAGATCAAAGAGGGTGAGCTGATGCAACTTTTATGGGCTATCCGGTACCAAATCAGACATCTCCTAACTGTGCATCTCTAGAAGCAGATGTGTCTCACCAGTCATGACTCCCTGGCTAATTTATAGGATGCTCTGTTCCTCTCACAAACCCCTTTAGAGTCTCACTCCTTCAGTTCTCTCCTTCCTAATATCTTTAAGTTTTTCTCTCAATTCCCTCTCTCCATCTTCTTTTGACTATGTGCTTAGGTATCCTCCACCCCTTTACTGTAATAATCCTAAGAAAAAATCAGTGGACCCTTGACCCTTTTCTCTAGCAAAAAAAAGTTTTGATTTTCCTTCAAATATGCTCCCAGCCTGGCTAATCAGATGTCAATGTCTATTGCCCTATGGCTTTCTAGATACCTGTCCCCGAGTCCTCAAATATTTCTGTGGTGATTTGAATGAGAATGGTCCCCATGGGTTCCTGTGTGTGAATACTTGGTGGGACTCTGGGAAGGATTAGGAGGTGTGGCCTGGTTGGAGGAGGTGTGTCACTGGGGGTGGGTCTTGAGGCTTCAAAAGACTCTCTCACACTATTCCCAGTGTTTCCCTCTGACTCTTGGCTGTGAATTAATATGTGAGCTCTTGTCTGTCCCTTCTCTCCACCATCATGAACTCTAACCCTCTGAAACCAAAAACCAAATTAAATGCCTTCTTTTATGATCATGGTGTTTCATTATGGCAACATAATAGTAACTGTGACAGTTCCTATTAACCATTTCTCTGCATTGAATATCCTCTCTCTAGGCATGATAATCTATGTAATAGTTTAGAGAATGCCTAAGCTCACCATTTTTATTACAACCATGGAAATGAATCATGAATTATTGACAACTGAACCAGTCCAGAGTTCTAATATGCCCTCATCCCAGATCTATTGCTGCCTTAATGAAATCATGAAACCTCCTACTTGGCCAAATCCAAACACATCTGTTATCTAGTTGGCTCCTCTTTTACCTACAATTCCAGTCAGTGATCATCTTCTGTCAGTTTTCATATTATTAGGTCTTTATAAATGAGCCTAAGAAATACTTTCCCCTCACTAGGGCCTGAGGATCTTGCTTCATGAGTGTAATGGGCATTCCTTCATTTTTCTCATCTCTGAATTTTGGGGCCTGTTTTTTGCTTTGCAGGCTCCCTTTATAAGGGCTGTGTGTGCCTTGATGACCTGCTCTTGGCCTTCATTCAGCCCCATTTCTTTACATTCCATCTAAACCACTTTAAAATCAAATGAGATCTTCAGTCACATTTCTCTAACGCTTCTGTGTTTCCATCCAGACACTCACCCATATCTCCATGTAGTTATTAAGAACATAATAAAGTCTGTATTAGTCAGCGTTCCCTAGAGAAACAGAGTTCATAGTATAAATATATATTGAACATACACACACACCAACATTTTAGAATGGCTTTTAGACTGTGGTCCTGATACTCCAACAATGGCTATCTGTCAATTAAAGGTCCAAGGATCCAGTTGATGCTCAGTCTGCAAGGCTGGATGACTTAGATGGGGTTCAGTATAACTCAGAATCATGAAGAAGTAGACTCTGATACCAGTGAAGGAATGGACTTGCCAGGAAGGTGTGAGCAGGCAGTCAAAGAGCTAAAGCTTCCTTCTCCCGTGTCCTCTGTATAGGATGCCAACAGAAGGTGTGGCCCAGATTCAAGAGGATATTATCACCTTATCAAAAGATCTGGATAAAAGTATCTTCACACATCAAAGGATCCAGGTTAAAAGTGGGTCTTCCTACTTCAATGATTTAATTAAGAAGAAAATCCCTCACATATGCACCCAGATACTTGGTTTTAGTTATTTTCAGATGTACTCAAGTTGACCACCAGAAGTAGCCATGGCAATGGCTGTAGTTGGGACTGTCTGACATGTACCCTTCTTCCTCTCTGGGGGAATTGTGCTTCCTTGTGAGAAGCCAGTCTAGGTGGCTCACACAAGATGAGGCCCAGTTCCTTCCACAGGGATATATGTTCTTATCCCGAGCAGTGAGTTCTGAAATTCCTGTGCGCTCGTCTCACAGAAGCCTGCTTTGTTCAGCAGTCTCCAGAAGCCCTCCTCCTCATGGCTTGGACACGGTGTAAGAAGCCCCACACTACGACACAAACCTGAGTCATTGAGTCAGAAGCAGTCACTGGACATGTTTTCCAGCTGTTTCTCTAAATAAAAAATGAATCCCAGATACCGGGCATGCTCATCACTTTCCTACAAGGACGTTCAGTTAGTACAGTAATGACCTTTGAACGGAGAACAAAAGGGACATGCATTTCAGTATACTAAGAGTTTAACACCGAAAATGGGCCAGTTTAATACTATAATTCATAGTGCTTTATTCGGGCAACTGTCAAGGAGAAAACATTCCAGCACACACAGCTAAGTCTAATCACAATGGCCCCACCTATTCAGGGGAAGCAATCAGGATGAGTAGCTTTGCCCCAGTATCTCCATCTTTAAAATGGAAAATGTGAATGAACTTCAAAGACTTAAATCAAGTCATTTATTTTTTAAAAACACCAAGAACAGAGGCTCAGAAGTTAAGAACACTGGTTGTTCTTCCAAAGGACAGAGGTTCAAATCCCAGCATCTACATGGTGGCTCCCAACTGTCTATATAACTCCAGTTTCAGGCAATTCAATGCTCTCTTCTGGCCTCTACAGGGTACCAGGCAGGCAAGTGGAGCACAGACATCCATTCAGGTAAAACACTCATAAGTGTAAAATGAAAATATTTTTAAATATAAAATAAAAAGTGCCAAGTATAAATTTCGTTTTCTATAGACATCAAACACGGCCAAACGTTTGCATGGAAGAGAATTTTTAATTTAGTTATTTTTAACTATGTTATACCTTTGTCTGCATGTTAATATGTGCACCCGAGTGCAAGTGTCTGTGGAGGGGTCAGACCCCGGCGATGGAGCCCCAGGCAGTTGTGAGCAGTCTGACGTGAGTGCTGGGAGCTGGGCGGGCTCAGACCCTCCACAGAGCTGTACACAGTCTTAACTCCAGGGCCATCTCTTCAGGCCCAAGGCAGAGACTTTTAAAAAATTATTTCTGAACCAGGCAGTGGTGGTGCTCGCTTTTAATCCCTGTACTTGGGAGGTAGACACAGGTGGAGCTCTGTGAGTTTGAGAAGATCTTGGCCTACAAGAGCTGGTTCCAGGACAGAGAAACTCTGTCTCAAAAAAAAAAAAATCTGTAGTTCCTCTGGAAAACCAGAATCTAAAAGTCATCTGAGTGTGAGGAATTGGAAAGAGAGAAAATGTCTTCATCCATCTAACAAATTGAATAAAATAGACTGTACTAAATGAACGTCCTTGTAGGAAAGTGATGAGCATGCCCGGTATCTGGGATTCATCAAATGAAGATCAAATGAATTTTAGGGCAATAATTTTTATAGACCAGTATGACTCAATCTCATTGAAAAATATTGATTGGTAGAAAACTTTTCCCTGGAATGACTTAAAGAATTCCCTCTACAGCACGCATCTCTGCCATCATCAGGAGGGGACAGAGGTTTTGACAAACTGTCTCCTCTGCAGGCACTAACAGCGCTCCTCTCAGCCCTGCCAGACATAGTCCGCCGCCAGCAGCAGCAGCTTCAGCTCGCTCTGAGTGATCTACCCTTAAGACCTAAAGGCCTTCGCTCATATGCCATTGCAACTGCTGAGCTTTCTCCGTCCTTAGTCCACGCACACACCGTTACTCCACTAAATCCTTCCATTTAACTGTTGGTCAAAAATACGGCAACTGTCTCTTGAACATAATGGAATACAGAAATATAAATTAAGCATGCAACTCTGAGAGTGGAGACTCAATAAAGAAAAAAAAGAAAACTAACAAAAAGTAATGAACCTGTGGACTGTGAATGCTGACAGTATGCTAACTCGGAGAGAAGAGCCGCATTGGATTTAGAGTTAAAACCGTCGTACTCCAAAGATAGAGCATTTGAGTTAGTTTGAAGGCCTGACAGGATTTGGTATACAGAATAGAGAGGGCTATATTTAAGTCATTTGAAGATAAATTGATATCCATCCAGCTCCCAAGATTCACTTCACAATCACTTAGGATTTTATTCCAGTTATGGGGAATTTCTAACCAGTGTCATGCAGGTATTATAAATTCGCACAATATCAACTAGCAGTACAGGTGTGCCCCAGAGGCTGAAGAACACTTGACTATATCAAACCTTGTGAAGAAGTACAGGGCAGGGGGAAACGCCTTAAAAATCTGTAATCCAAATTTAACTCTCAGTTGAGGCCTCCAATGTAATTCACAGCAAGTGGTCAAAACCTCAAGGCAGGATTTGTTGCTTTTTCTGTCCTCCCATTCCTTTCTTCTGCCTGCCCTTCCATTCCCATCCCCCTTAACCTCCGAGTCCATTCCTCTGCTTTCCCTTCCCTGTGTCCTCCAATGCCTTCCTGTAAACCCTTCCTTCCTCTCACGGCTCTTTCTAGCTTCCTGGATTCTACATGTTCTCCGAGTTTAACACGATCTAAGGAGCCACCTAGGAGAAAAAGCATGTGACTTTTGCCTTTCTGACTCTGGGTTACCTTGCTCATTATAAATTTTAAGAATATTGTTTGTTGGTTGTGGGGGTTCCAAACAGTCTCTAGCATACTAGGCAAGGACTCTATCCCTGAAATACATCCTGAGCCCTCAAAATCTGCTTTAAAGTGTCTGGTGGTGTTAATGCCCCCAGAAGTCCAGAAATAGTAAACACTGGTTCTCTACAGACGACTTTACTTCACGCTACAAACCACAAAGGTCCATAGACAAGCATTCCAGAGACATAGTTTGTACTTATGAAGACACAAAATGTACAAAAGCAAGAGCCAGAATAAATCACGTGGGAAAAATATTCCAGATCAGCTGTAACTGTAGATTATTGAAATTATCAGTGTCAAATATAAAATAATTTAGTTAGCATACCTATGCATTTTCATACCTATGCATCATAATTTTGGCCTCCTTCAGTCCTGACTCTATCCCCTGCCTCTCTTGATGGCCACTCCTTTCCTCAACACTCTAGGCTCTGCTTTTCTGCCGCGTGTACCCCAATCCTTCTCTTGTTTCCCCTTTACCTCTTCTTCTCTCTCATAAACACCTTTCTGCTTCTACATCATATATATTCCACATATGAGAAAACAATGCAACATTTGTTTTTCTGAGTCTTACTTTAACACAGTGATCTCCAATTTTTCTCATTTCCCACGAATGGCATGGCTCCACTCTTAGCAAAGCTGAATAAAATTCTACTGTATATATAGGTGTATACATATTTTCTTTTTCCAGTCACATGTTGATGGACACCTAAGCATTGTCCATGCATCAGCTATTGTTGGGAGTGCAGCAACACACATGGATGTGCAAGTGTCTCCATGGCGTGCTGACTTAGGCTCTTCTATCAGCTCCAAAGATGGTATGTCTGGGTCACACAGTAAGTCTAGCTTTAGGGACTGTTTTTTCTGAAAACCTCCACACTGATTTCTATAGCAAAGTTCCAGTTTGCATTTGTATAAAGAAATGAACTTAGAAACTTTAAAATGAATGTGGAATATAAAACCATTAAAAGTAAAGTTTTCAGAATTAAGCTTTTTAAGCTGTAAGATTTAAAATAATGGCATGTAACTTTATTGATGAATTGTTAACTTTATTGATGAATGTGTTTTTTTAACAGACTAGCCACAACTGAACAGATAATCTGGGAAATTTAAGACAGAGTTGTAGAAATAACTAAAAATAAAACAGAGAACAACACAGGTCAGGAATTGATTGAGAAAGGCTAGAAGGCATGGTGTAGGAGGGTCCTTTATTTCTGTTCATTTCATTGGTTAAATAAAGACTCTGCCTGGCTTGTAAGATAGGTCAGCCCTTAGGTGGGCAGAGTAGACAGAATGGAAGTTCTGGGAAGAAAGGAAGTGGGAGAGTCGCCATGATGCTCCCGCCGCAGATGGATGCAGGTTAGACTTTTCTGGTAAGTCACCACCTCGTGGTGACACACAGATTATTAGGAATGGGTTAGTTTATAATGTGAGGGCTAACCAAGAAGAGGCTGGTGATGGTGGGCCAGGCAGAGTTTAAATGAATATAATTGTCATGTGGTTATTTCGGGCATAAGCAAGCAACCAGCAGCTGAGCGGGCCGGCGGCTGGGGGCTGGGAGCTGGGTGCCGGGAATACAACCTGCACCTCTCCCCCCTTTTATACAACAGCATGGGGTGTAGAAAATCAAGAGAGTCGATTGAATTTTAATGAAAAAAAACTGAAAGACTAGATCAGAGGTAGCACATGAAAAAACAGTAACTGGATTTTATGTATAACTGATGAAAGACACCAACCCCTCTGTACATTAAACTGAAGCACAGAATGACGTCCACATCTAACATATCAGAGATATCACACAATACAAAAAACAAATAAATCTTTTAAGGAACCCTAGTGAAAAGAGGTGTTACTTTTGAAGATATCACTAGTTAATTACTGTGGTCAAAATCCAGTGGAAAATATATCCATTGCAAGGAAAAATGAAGAAAGCTAATATGCATCAGAACTACATCTTCAGATAAAGCAAATGCTGATAAAGAAATGTGTCCAGTACTCTAGACCATGGAGCAGTAAGGAAAAAAGGACAATACTAGGAGATGAAGTACATGTACCAGCAAGGAAGACAAATCAGAATTGACGGTCTGAATCCATGGGTTTTATTAAATAAACTACAAATTAAAATTACACAAAACAGAACTTTAACTCTACTGAAACTGCCCACACAAAGCCCTTTTGGTCATTGTTCTGTAAATATAGCCTGTCAACTATTTACACAGCATTTACATCACATAAAGTACTAGACGGTGACAGAAACCTACAGGTGACTGGAAGAAGGTGGTGAACACACTTAGGTTAGATATAGTAAACCATTTTACATGGGGCTTGGGCAGACTCATAGATTTGGTTGTGAGAGCCTCGGGCTAGTCTGTCAAAGGTACTCGGAAGTAGCTATCTATGGCTCTTTATAAGCAGCTCAAGGAGCCACATTGGTGATGCTATCTAGACACTGGTTAGATGGCCAGCTGCACAGCCGTGTGGTTTAACTAAGTGGCCTTTAAATTACATTTCAACCTTAATCCTTATTTAGGCAGGAAAAATGGCTGAATTGTGAGTAATTATTGGTCTGGACTAAATTCTTGTACCTTTTCCAAATTCACATGTTGAAATACTAATCCTCAATGTAAAGATTTTTTATGGGGGCTTTAAGAGATAATTCAGCTTAGCTAAGGCCCTCAGAACTAGTTCCCCTATAATAAGAGATAATGGGAGAGGTTGCTGGATCTCTCTCAAGTATCAAGGCAGGAACATTTGAATGCGTGAGTGACAGGAAGCCATCAGCAGTCTTCATCAGTGTCTGAATGGGCCAGTGTCTTAGGTACTGCTTGTTGGCCTCCCCACTGTGCTCAAGCCGCCCCTCTTCTATACGGCAGAGACGATTAATACAATTATTCTTAACACTTGGTTGTTTTGACTCCGTTGACTTTGTATCAGGATCTCAAATAGCCCAGGTTGATCTGTAACTTTCTATTTCGCCAAGTTTGACTTGATTTCCTCATTGTCCTGCCTCTACCACATAAGTGCCATAATTCCAGGCGTGTGCCACCACACTCAGCTCACAGTACTTTTTAATAAGATATGCTTCAAGGTAGTCATTGCCAAGAAAAGTCAATAAGAGGAACGGCTGAAAACCATCTTTGCCAGACTCTTCTCAGGCCCTTCCCTCTGTGCTGGGTGTCCTCATACTCTGCTTAGGTCAGCAGGAGCCATTCATTGTCATTGCCAATTCAACCTCTTACGAAGCCTTCTCCAGCAAATTAGACTTCTAATAAATTGAATGTTTACTAGGAATAAACAATTTGTCATATGAATTCTCAGAACTTGTATCACTGTACTAGTAATGACTCTAAAAATATTTGAACAAAATCTTCCTGGATGCTATAAATTGCTATACTTGCTATACAAGTCTCTTTTCAACAAAATTGAATGTTGGTTTTAAGGACACTTTTCCCTTTTCATGTTAAGAGTATCAGGTGTGCACGTGCACACAGATGCACACACATGCACACGCATGCGCGTACAGACACACATGCACATATGTGCGTGCTGACACACAACACACAGATGCACACACATGCACACGCATGCGCGTACAGACACACATGCACATATGTGCATGCAGACACACAACACATACACATGCACATGCATGTGTGTGCAGACACACACACATGCGCGTGCAGACACACACGCGCACACACACACCAAGCTAATCTATGTCTTCATTGTAGGCTGAGAATCGGCAGGTGGTCCAGATACTGTTGTAGATGACTTGATGGCAGCAGGGCACCTGCTTAATGTGCATCTTGGAGAATTGTTCTTCTGGCCATGACACCAGAAGCACATGACCTGCATGTCCAGGAAGGGATAGAGTTGTGTTTCTTACCATCCACAAATGCCTACCTACTCTCTTGTCTGAGATGGCAACAAGCTATGATTAAGTAAATAATAAAGGCTCACATTCTCTGAGTGTTAATCAGATACTTGATTAATTCTAACTGTGTTCTATGTAGAGCTTCATTGAATGTTCCAACAAGTCTAGGGTAGGCACTCAGTGTCCCTCCGTTATAGATGGAGAAATTGAGTCACAAGATATCACATCTTACAGCTGGGATAGCCAGCTGATGGCATAGGAACTGGTCAATCTATTGATCCCTGAAGTTCATTTTCCTACACATATTTTTAAAGGACCTACTGTGTTATCAAACACATCCTGCTGAGGGGCCAAGGAGAAATAGATCATAAAGATGAAAAGGTTCAGCAGATCTAAGAGTCTAGTCTGGGCACTGGTAAGTTGGAGTTACAGGCCTAGCCTATTAACTCTGCAACCTGCAGGCAAATTACTCAATCTCCGTAAGCCTCAATTTCTTCATCTGTAAATTGGGGGTAATTATAACCTTCCATTACTGCTGATGAGAGGCAGAAGGAAGGTTCAACTGTATAATCTTTCTGTAATGCCATGGAGCCACATCCTCCCAAAGATTACAATCTTTCAAAATTGTGGGAAAAGCCAACACTTTCCAGTTGCCATAGAGATGCAGAGGGGTAACCATACTCCAAACTAGAATCTCCTATGCCTAAAATTCCCAACATTCTGAAGTCATTGATTTGCCAGAACACAGGGCATACTACGTGTTGAAGGAAGACCCGCCTCTTGCTCACGACGGGCTCTGGGTAGCCGAAGGCAATTGTATCCTCCCATCATATTCAGTGTCAAAGGGAGTGGCACTGGAGATGAGAATTAGGGGCCCAGAGACATCACTGTGTTATTTTCCCAGAAGAAAATTCTACCTTCTGCCTGCAGGAAAATAGCAGGGTACTCCCCCACAACATGGCGCAATGTCTTTATCCCCCAGGGAGGGCACACAGGTCACTCTGCCAATCAAGAACTGGTGATCACTGAGTCTCATTTCATTGGCCATGTGCTACATAGAGAGGAGGTAGAGACTCTGTCCAGAGAGCATGAAGATGAGTTACTGAGCGAAAGGTCCGCCCTGGTATCTCCCACTCAACCCCAAACCTCAATAAAATGCTGCAAAACCCTCCTGCATGCTTGCCATGAGGCGCTGAAAAGAGTTGTTTATAAGTGAAAATAAAAATTGAAATTGAAAAACCGCCTAGTATCTAAGGAATGCAGCAGTCTGATAGTACATGTTGGGAGGTGGGGGCAGGAACATGGTTCGTGCTTCAGTTAGGACTTTCCACAGAACCTTCCAGATAGCTTTAGGGCTGCCACAGAGGAGGTTTTATGTCACATACAGCCTGAACTTTAAGGGGTCTAGGAGTGTTCATTCTCTGTTCTCATATTACACTTTCTATAAAAACAATGTTATAAACACATGGAATATTCTGTTAGCAAGGGAAACTATCTGGCAGCCACTTTCCATGAAATTGAAAGAGAGTGCATCCATGGCTCTCCCATAAGTCATGTGTCCATCACTCTCAAATAAACTCAAGGCTGTGTCTTGTCTCTCTTCAATACGCAGTGAGGCAGCTCTGGACCGCTTTATGAGTAACCTAAAGGTCTGCACTTCAACCTAATGCTTCAGCGTCTAGTAAACATGTCCTTCTCTTCTTCCCAACTACACTCTTCTAAGAGTCGAGGTTAGGTGTTCCTGAGGTTGCCCCATAGTATCAACCCCATTTCTACTATTACTCAAAAATGACCTTTCTCCATTCTCCCCAACCCCAGCTCTTTGCTGAGTTTCATTAACCAAAACAGCTGCAGCATCACCTCATGGCCTTGGTGTTCTTGATGATTTAAAGCTGCACACCATCCTAGAGAGTTGACAGCTAGTCTGCTCTGGACAACGCTGCCCTCCGTGGGAAAGCCTACTAGTGAGCTCTCAGTTTCCCCTGACAGGGAGCCATAAGTGGAAACAGAAACTGCTGCATTTGCAGGTGGGCCTGAAGTCCATGCAACAAACATCTGGAGACCTCTGCTTGGTTTCCACCCTTCTGGGACCACGGTGAACACTAGCAATGTTCTCCTTTTGCTCCACTGCCATCGACTGTAAACAAACAGGAGCCGATGAGGTAATCTATATGGAGCGAGGGAGCTTCCATGCAACCCCCACACAATTAATGTTACTCCCAAGAGAGAATTTGGTGACCCCAGAGACAGAAACGCTAGTGCTGGGCACATTTATTGTGATGAAAGGGGAAACATCCCAGTCCTACAGATGCCTGGAAGAAAAGCACAGAACAAAGGATTGGGCTTTCTGAGGCTGCTACCGTTCCCGTGACTCATTGCAGCTTCCTCCACACAGCCACATCGGCATCCTGAAGTTGGATGTTTCTCGCTCTCCTCCCTGACTTAAGAGCAGGCCTGCACTTACTATATCTTATGTTTTTCTCCCAGTAAATTTCAACCAGCGGCAAAGCGGCTGAAAAAGAGAAACACTTGCCCCTTGCTAGTCGGGGTCTAAACGGATGTAATTTCCACCAAGTGTGGAAATTAGGAGAGAGGTGTCCTTAAAAAACTAACACTAAGCTTCTACATGCCCCAGTGCATGGAGTTTTCAGACCTTCCGCAGAGTACCTGCACATCTGTGTTTACTACAGAACTATTCAGAATAGGTTAGAAATGGAATGTACCATGATGTCTATCAACACATAAATAGATAAGGAAAAATGGGGTCCACATGCATAGTGGAATTTTGTTAAGCTGTGAAGAAAATGACATCATGACTTTCGCAAACAGTGAATGGAATGGAAATGATTACGTTACTAGGCCAGGCTCCAGAGAAGAGTCTCACACACTGCGTCTAGTGGAGAGCCTAGGAGATATGAAAGTGGGGAGAGTTGGAAAGGTAGGGGATAATAGAATACATGTGGGATCAAAGCAGAGGGTATGTGGGGGGTGCGGAAGAGGGAGGAGAGCCGGGGTAATCTATAGGAATAAAGCGTGTATGCAATGTTGTGAAGAAATGCATTACTTTTATACTAATTTTAAAAATTAGTAATAAAATTTCTTATTTTCTGCTGTAGTTTCAGGATAAGATGCTACAAAACCTCTGGGTTTATTTCTTTTCTTTCATTCTTCCATGTTTAAAAATCTAAAAACCAAAATTACTGAAAATCGCTCACTATAAGTAAAATATAGGAGAAATAAATATACAGAGAAAAATCTTAAAATTTAACACAGTTGATGACTAAACCCCCTATTGTTCCTTTACCCCTGAAGTGAGGGTTCCTACGTTGGACCCCTTCCAAGCACCACAGCACGATCTTCTGCAGGCTGGGAAGAGAGAGTACTGCAGAATGCAGTCAATACAGGCTTTACATATCAAGCATGTGTGGCTGTGGATGGCCACACTCCCTTGAGATTCAGCATGTTCTAACCTTCGATCGAAGGACAAAGCCTGGTTCACAGGTGAAGACACACAGGAAGGTTGGGAACCCATGTGGGTGGGTTACCTGAAACTTTAGGAGAAAGTATTCGTGTGTGTGTGTGTGTGTGTGTGTGTGTGTGTGTGATATGCTGTGTTTTTATTGTGTTAAAGATTTTATTTTTTTTTTATTGATAAAAGAAAAATTTACATTTACTCCCCTTGTTCCCGGCCCTCCCGCTCCCCCCCCCCCCCCCCCTCCCCCTGCTTCCTCACGATGGTGCAGGACACCCTGTCCTATGGGAAGCCCAAGGCCCTCCCCCCTCCATCTCAGTCAACTAACTTAATTCTTATGCAGTCAATAAATTGGCCAAGTCGTGAGAAGAAAGTAACTAAGTACATTTATCTAATCTTCAACCCAATCAAAGATCTGAGAAGGGAAATAACATTACCTGAGTGATTAGGAAGTGCAATCAAACAACTTCCAAAATATGTAACAAGTCACAGAGACAGCTGGCTACCTGGGCAATCACCCAAAGTCACATTTGCAGTGTTGAAGCAACCAACTTTGGCTAAGGCCTAGTATAACTGACAGATTATTTTTGAAGGCAAGGAAATTTTCAAAACCATCTTACCCTGTCTTGGCAGGATTTGACAGTTCTGCTTATCCATTTCCAGCTTTTATGTATTTTGTCAGTAGTTGAGGTATGGGCAGTTCCTTGCCCAGAGGCCGGTTTTGCCAAGAAGAGGACAAGCGCAATCGGTTAGCGCGCGGTACTTATATGTGTTAAAGATTTTAGTTCTTCACGGAGAGAATCTGAGATAGGGAACTGATTGAGCACCAGCCAAAAGCTCTTCCTCCTCCCCCTTCTTTCCCTTCTTCACCTTTCCCTTCTTCCACTTCCTCCTCCTGGTCTTTGTTCTCTTATTCCTCCGACCATAGATCAGTTCTCTTCACCTGATTCTGATAACGGTCCTAACATAATTTTCAGATTCAGATTTGAGCAGATAATGGCAACTTCAAAATGATGGGTAAATGTCACTTACTTGGTACGCAAGACAAGAAAAGTTACTGCTCACTCTTACGACTCCCAGTCATTATCTCAGGGACGACTCAGCCCACTTCCAGGTCACCTGCTGTACCATGCTAGCTGCCCACACAATGGCTCAATCTAGGTTCTCAGAAGCGAAGCTGTTTTGTTCCAGTAGTTCTTGAAATTGATCTGCTTGCCCCAAAAGTAATTCACACTAGCATTTCACATTGAAAATGCTTTTCAAAGTTGTAAATCTAAGAGCAGAATGATGATATTATTGGTTTTATGGAATTGCTAGATAAAGAAATAGCATTTTTACTTAGCTTCAAACCATCTTGTTGGATAAATTTAGGAATTTGTAGAAATAAAAGGCAAATTTATTTGTAAGGTATTCACTGCTGAATTGAGCTTTCAAAAATAAAATGGTTCTTTCATGCTTTTAATATAGTGTCTTAACTACTTACAGGATGTAAGTATTATAAACAGCTTGATTTCTAAGACAGCAAATAGAAGAAAGAACTCAAAAGAAAAGAACAAGGAAAGGCAAATGTCTTGGAGACGCTCAGACTTTGAGTGGACATTTGTTCTTTTCTCATGGCTAATATTGAAATTCTCCTGCCTGAGTTTGACTTCTTCCAGACTTCACAGGTGAACTACAACATAAGTTAGAACTGCAGTCCAGCACAGAATTCCGTCTGGCACCAGAACCAACAGGGAACCAGGAACCTAAGAAGACACAGCCCTTTTTCTCCCCACTGAAGACATAGATGGTCCCCAATGCTCCGATTCAGTGCAACACATAACACAGTGGATTTATTACACTGCTGATACGGAATAATTTCCAAGGAGAAAGAGCGTCCCCACTGTCCAATCAAACACAAGATTTCGGCTTCTCCACATCTTTCCCCTTACCCAGGACAAGGTCACAGCACCTCTACTCATATAACCACATTCTAGATACTTCCAGGTCTTCATATTTTCTCTCTTTTCATCTTTCTGGTTGAAGATCCCCTTTCCGAACTTTTTACATGACAGCTCTTGTGTAGCAGTGCACACTGAGGTTATTTTAACTCCTTCCACAGTTACTTCAAGTTCTTTCACAACTATAACTCTCTGGCATTTAAAGTTCTTCCCTTTGTCCCTGCAAATACCCAGAAGTGCTTGCTGCCCTCTGAGGCTCATGTAGTCAAGTCTCCAAGCTGGAGGCAGAGAAGGTGCCTAGGGCTCTCTGCAGCTCCAAAGCCCTCCCCACCGGATGTCAGCAGTCACAGAATGGTAGGGCTGGGGAGTAGCAGGGGATGCAAAGTGTCCCCTCTACACCCTTACCTCACAGGAAGGGAACAGAACCCCAGAAAAGTTAAATAATGTGCCCAATTACCTTGAAAAAAATTTAAATTTCTTCTATTTCTCCTTATTCTACTCTGTTTCACTCAATTTGTTAAAATGTTCTTTCCAACGTGTGCTAATTTCTAGTCTGCTTCAGAATATTATGAATGTGGGAATTTAACTTTTGACTGCCACAATGAGAAAGCAATAAAGAATGACAATAAACGACATATCTTGACCTCCCATGAGCCGTACATGACTGATACAACACGGGGTCAAGGCCCTTCACACAGCAGAACCACTAAATGACAGTAAGGGAAAGGCATTTGAAACTCAAAACCTAATGTCTGCCCCTTGAGTGAGGAGCACTGAAAAGATCATTTACTGCTTCATCAGACAGAATGTGAAAATCCTGGACCATAAATCACCATAACTCACAGAACAGAATGTGGAATGGAGGATTATTCCATCCATATATTTTCATTACTGGAGCTGGGCATGAATTCAAACATTCAACAAAACATGTGAAAAAAGTATTAAACTCTACGAACGATCATGGGACTTTTCTCCAACTAAATATTTAAAACAAAAGTAATTAAAGTATAGATCAGAGATAAAATATCTGAAAATGGAGCTAGTTAAGTTGAACTAAAACTTTTTAAATTTCAAATATTAGCAATTTCAAATATTAGCAATGGAAGCTGCAAGCACTGTACGAGAGAAAAGATCAGCAGTCTGTGTGCATGCTAATCTACACAAGGAAACAAGTTTAGATAAGTATGTTTCTCTATTTTCCTTAAACATAGAAATATAACATGGTAAGAAAAAGCTACTATTAATATTTTTCAGATTTCATTCATTTGTGTGTAGCAGCATTCTCATGTGGGGGTCAGAGGTCAACTTGAGGAAACAGGCTATCTCCTGCCATCGCATGGGTTCTGGGGATTGAACTCAGGTCCTTAGGGGCTTGGAAGCAATCGCCTCTTAGCTACTGGGCCACAGCTGGGCAGCAGCATCTCTTTTTAAGGTTTGTGACATAATAGGAAATTACCCTTCCTCCATTCCTTCAAAGTCACGTCTTCTCTAGCACCACCCTAAAATACAATTTAGGGTCAATCACATCTCAGCTTGTTTCTGTCTTCTCTCAGTCAGATATTCACACATGTACACACATAACCAAGTTCAGAGAATCAGTTCTACACATTTAACTGGTGAATCTATTTGAAATAATAAAATTATTATAAGTAACTATTGAGAGGAATATCCTACTGAAATACTATGAAAACTCTAATAGCAATAATAATATAATTTATGAACTTCCAGTATCCATGTTTTAGACTTTCTTCAAAGGGTTTACAATGACATAGATTTATTGCTTATGAAACAACTTATGCACAAAGAAATAATTAAAAGCAACATCCAAATCAGAACACTGGCTGACCATCTATTGATATTAATCCTATTGATAACATTCTAGAAATAGCCGTATAGTCTCAGATCCAAGTGGGCTTCTTAGAGTATGGATTCACCAACTCTTGTTAAAAGCATTTGGTTTCTTACATAGTTTGATAAAACACTCACTTAAGATTAGCTCCTATCTTCTCAATAGTCGTTTCAGTAAATTTGTGGATCCGGGTTCGAATCCAACGGTGTTGTTAGGATCACAAGGCAAGGAGAGGCCTTATAATGCTGAGTGTAAATAGTTTTTCCCCTTGGGTTTTGGGCTTTCACTTAATTGAGTTATGGGTTAAAAGACACTATCCCAGACACCAAGAATGTTGAGAGCCTCTAGTAGTTTCTGTCAAACACAATGAAAGCTGTAAACCTTTCCTTTCAAACCTCAATTCTGATGTTGAACCTCCAAAGGTCCCTGACGAGGCTGAATGTAGAGGTGCTGCCTCCAGCCTGAAAGCCTTCCTTCATGTTTCCTAACCCTGCTGCAGTGGCTAATCTTGTCAACTTGACACAACATAGAATCCCTTGGGAAGAGAGCCTTGATGAAGAAGTATCCAGATCACTTGACCTGTGAGAATATCTGTGAGGGATGGTCTTGTTTTCCTTATTGATGTGAGAAGACCCAGCCAGCTGTGTGCAGCACCAGCCCCTGGCTTGGGGCACTGTATTGTGTAAGAGGTGAAAAGACTCTGAGTAATGGGCATGTATGCGTTCATTCTCTCTGCTGGAGACATTAGCTAGGGTGTGATGAGCGCTTCCAGCACCTGCCGCTCTGAGTCCCCTAAAGTGATAGCATATAGCCCGGAACCGGAACCGGAACCGGAACCGTGAGCTAAAACAAAGCGTTTTTCCCCTAAGTTACTTTAGATCAAGGTATTTCATCACAGCAACAGAAATGTATCTTCCCCCACCACCTCATCTGCATGTTACCGGAAGTCCTGCCCATGAGCAAAGGCCCCGTTTCCCATCCTTTCCTGGTTTCCTCACCCACACGTGGGACCCTTTGTCTCCTCCAGTCTACAGTCTACACCTCCTAACGTTTTCATGGTTCTGACTTCATCACAACGTCCACGCATGCTTGCCTGTACCTGAGGAATCTCTCCCTCTTTGAAATATTCAACAATAGATTTTGCTTGCTCGTATTGTTCGTGGACCATTTTTAGCTGATCGCTACATTTTCCTTCCCTGCCTGCTGCAGTAATAAACAGCAGAATCTCAGTAAGCCCTTACTGAATTGAGAGATCTGTTATGCAATATCCTTCTTCCTCAAAACCAATCTATACCTCTGAACGAAACAGGAAGTCTTAGCAACCACGTTTAATCTTGAATATTTCACTTTAGTTTTTTAGTGTTTAAAATATTAATGAGAATCTGACATTAAAAATATATGTAGGTATATACATATAAGATGTCTCCAAAGACACTCACATCATCCCAAACTACTCTAATGCCATCTGTCAAAGATCAGAAACGATGTCTGTTTTCTATATGGAAATCCGAGCATTCACTAACTAGAACACGCGGAATTAACTCTGAGACCAGAAGGGTTTCTCCACTACTGAAGACAAGAAAAGTAGAAAATAGAAAGCTTTTCCTTAAACAGCTTGTCAAGTGCTCATGGGGGGAAAATAAAAAGTAGCACGAGACAAGAAAAGCATATGTGCTCGAAGTGTTTCTGTGGTTGGGTTCCAGCTTAAAATAGACGGAGCCAGATTCCACTGGGCTCCTACTGGTGGTGATGAACATGGTGACCGAACAGTTGGGGATATCACACTGAGGCCCCAGTACACTCCACAGCTGCCAGGAAAAGTCAAAAGCTGATGGAGCCAGAATCAGCACGGAAAGTCATTAAAAAAGAGCAGGGTACAAACCGGCATTCAAAGAAAACACAGAAATTGAAATGATAACCACTACAGAATGTACCTAGGAAGAAGAAGGCACAGACAACTGTTTGGGGGCAAACCTAAGCATGATTAGCATAGAGTCCAAGGACCAGTATGTGGGCACAGGAGAGGGAGATGCTGGAGATACTGGATAGAGAAGACAAAGGCAGACTTAAGACTCAGCGGTTAGACAAATCCAGAACCCAGACCTGACTCATTAGGTACTAAGATTTCTCTACATTCAACCAGAAGGATTTGACTCCGCCTTCTTCAGTTATACATCCAGCCATTAATAAAGACGACTCTTTGGGTTTAGATGAAGAATCGTGGGTAGCCTTTCTCCCATCTAGTTACAGAAAAAAAAGTGTTTATCACAGGAAAATGTAAAATTCATAAAAATAAAAGTAAAATTCATAAAAATCTTATTATCATTTAACCACATTTCCTTCACTAATTTGTTCAACAGTCTTTATTCTGAGCTGCTATTTATAGGACATTGACTGTTATTAGTTTTGGGGGAGTCACTGTGATCAAAATATACAAACTTCTGACCCTAATAACTTATATCCTATCAGGAGATAAAGATGGCAAAAATGTTTGGAACAAGCGAACTTAGCACCTTGTTAGAAGATCAAGGGCCAGGCAGCCAGGAGCACTGGTGAGCAGTGGGGGAGGGACTACTGTAGTATTCACAGTGAGTCAAACTGAGAGCACATTAGCAAACTGCTATCATATTTTATATCATACTTTTTGCATTTAAAGTATGATGAGCACATCCCCAAACTATTAAATAGTCTTTTACAATATGATTTTCAATGACTATGGAGAATTCCAACTCATGAGCATACAATATTATTTAACTATGAGGCAATTAGACTTTTTTGTTTGTTTGTGTGTGTGTGTGTGTGTGTGTGTGTGTGTCTGATGAGAAAAGCTCAAATGAACTCCAGTTCAGAGGTTTTGCTCTCTCTTGTCTGTGAAGGTCACCAGCCACCCACACATGGCGATCTTTTCATCAGCCTCCACAGAAGGGCTCTGCCATCAGCTTCCTTACATAGCAGAAATACTCCTTAGAGTAGAGAAGTACACCCTTAATGCCTGCACAGCATAGGGACTGGGACATAGAGGACCAAACAATGACTACCCACAGGATTAATAAATAACAAAAATTGCAGGGTGTTCATGAAGAACGCTGCCTCCCATCCAGCCTGAGAGATGCCTGGGAACGTTTCCTCCCACTGAAGCTCCCTTCTATGAAAAGGGTGAGTCAGAGCTCAGACATATTTAGCGCCTTCTTTATAAGGTGGCAGTGCGACTCTTCATGCTTTTCAGATACTGGAAACCACCATGCAATCTGGGCAGCTAAAGAATACTATTAACATCTGAGAAAATGCTGAGCAGAAACAATGCAGAAAACGCTTTCATTATCGTCTCTCTTTCTAGTTATGTGAAGGGGACAATTACATAATGTTTTGGTCTTGAAATCTAAAAAAGAAATAGGTTTTAATAGTTTAAATGACTCATCTTAAATTCTAGTCATAGCATTATTAAACTGCTTTTATTTTTAAAAGAAACATGTTATACTGACACAAAAAGAAGAAAAAGCCTAAAGACTTGTACAAAGCTCGGCAAATGAGAAAAAGCTGCACTTCAAAAAGAAAAAGAAAAACTATCAACAGGACACTGCATTTATTTGTCACATAGGGTGGCTCATAATGGGCATATGTCACTGCCTAGTAATAGCTTCTCTGCTGAGGAAGAGGAGATTCTGAATACTGTCTTTCATGCTTCTAACATTATCAGAACCACAGTCCAATGCTAACTGGAAGAAAAAGCCAACTGAAACTCTTCTTCCTCTACAGTGGAGCCTTAGGAGAAGCAGGAAGCAACATCCTCTTGACTCTTCAAGTGTGAGGATGCAGACCCTGGGAGGACAACCGTCCCCTCTGTAGATGACTCAGGAGGTCAGTCATACATTCACTGCAAATGGACTTCTACAAGATGATGTGGGTTTGAGAGTCTTTTAGCTGTGTGTCTACTATATTTGTAATAATTAATATTGATTGACAACTGAATAGGATTAGAATCACCTTGAAAACAAACTTTTTAATGTGTCCAGGAGGTAGTTTCTTAATTGCATTAATTGAGGTGGAAAAACCCATCATCAGCATGAGCTGCACCATTCCACAGAATGAGAAGTGTGTGTTAAGCACCAGCAGTTGTTTTTCATTGTTTCCTGATTGTGGATGCGAAAGGACTTGCTTCCATTACTTCGCTGTCCTGGTGTCATGTACCCTCAAACCATGAGCCAAAATAAATACTTCGTTCTTTAAATTGCCAAGTATTTTGTCATGCTAATGAGAAAAATAATGAAGACAAAAATCTTCACAACCAATCCAGTTATGCTCCAGAGACAAGGAAGTGGACAATTTGAGGATTCCAGCCACAGAAATGATTGTTTAAAGTTTCTCACATTGAGGACTGTAGACCCCACATGACAACTCTTCAATCTGTCATTCGTGGTCAAGGGACCTGTGGTGTAGGAGGGTTCTTCTGTATTTTCTGTTGCTTTCGTTGATTAATAAAGAAGACTGCCTGGCCTGTAGGATAGGTCAGCCCTTAGGTGGACAGAGTAGACAGAACAGAAGGCTGGGGAGAAGGAAAGACACCAGACGCCATGATGCTTCTATCCGAGATGGACGTAGGTTAGAATCTTCTGGTAAGCCACCACCTCATGGTGACACACAGACTCTTAGAAATGGGTTACTTTAAGATGTGAGAGTTAGCCAAAAAAAGGCTAGAGATAATGGGCCAGGCAATATTTAAATGAATACAGTTTGTGTGTAATCATTTCGGGTATAAGCTAGCCGTGCGGCCGCAGCCAGGAGCCAGGCACTGGGAACAAACGGCCGCGCTCCTCTCAGGCAGCTGGTCCTTATTACAACAGACCTGTTTTCAATAACACAGATAGAAGTGAGAATTCCTGGTAGAAAGGGCAGGTAGGAGCAAATATGGCTCTGTGAGTAAGAGAAAATGACAATGGTGCATCTTTGTTATGTACAATGTGGTCCATAGAGCAGGCATCCTTGTTATGCACAAAGTTGTACATAGAGTGGGCATCCCTGTTATACACAATGTGGTCCATACTGACTTTAGCATTGCTTTGCCTACCTGCCTCAGACTTCAACATGTACTATGGATACAAGTGTGGAAGCTGGGTATTCCCAGTTTTAATTTTCAAATCCGTCCTTAGAAATGGACTCATAGGACCCAAACAACCAAGTTAAAATATGCAATAGCCAGAAATTAATTCATCTGCTTACATTAGGGCGCTCATATTGGGTACTACAAAAGCAGACCTATGGTGATAACTCTAAGAGCTCTTGTTATAACAGGAAACAGACAAATGTATATAATGCAAACTCAATGAGTGCTGTGAATACTCACAGGTAAGAGAAGAGAGAGTAGGGGAGAGGACGGTCTCTGTGGAGATGTCTGCACAGAGATTAAGAGACAGGCAAAAAGGCACAGCCCTGCAGACATCTGGGAGAACATCCTTAGAAACAGGGAAAGAGCAAGGACAAACACCTGCAGGAGCACAATAAAAGAGCCAAAGAACAGCTAGAGGTCTGTGATGAGAGTCCACTGAGTAAGAGGAGAAATGGAGTACCAGGGATGGTACGGGATCTCCTATGATGCTACAAGGCACTATGACATTACTCTTCACACACAGGGACAGAAGACATCAGTAGGGGATAGGGCCAAATAAGGTTTTATGTGATTTGATTGCAGAGTGAGGAACAAATTGAGGGGAAAGAGTGGAAGCAGGGGCCAGGTAGGTGCAATTATTGCTCTGTGAGTAAGAAAAAATGGCAGCTTGTCAAAAACACATTTTAGACAAATATTTTGCAAAAACAAGCAAGATTTGCTAATGGATTGGAAATGAAATATAAGATAAGGAGAGAAGTCATGGATGACTCCTAGTTTCCAGTCCTAAACTATGGAGGGATGACAGGGCCCATTACAAAGATGGGAGAGACCTCATGTGACATTTAAAATTGATTGTCACTGGATAGGATCTTGAATTGCCTAGGAGACCATTCTCTAGGAATGTATGTGAAGAAATTTCAAGACTGGGTTTATTGAAGTGGTAAGACCCACCCTAAATGCAGGTGGTACCATCCCATGGCCTGGAGTCCCAGACTAAATGTAAAGGAAGGAGCTGTGCACAGCATTAATTCTGTACTATGGGTGAACATGCAATGTGACCTGCTCCCTTGGATACCTGATGCCATAACTTCTTACCATGATGGACTGTACTCTCAAATGGTAAATCCAAATAAACTCTTTCTCCCCAAGTTGCTTTTGTCAAATATTTGACAGCAATGGGAAAAATAACTAATACACCAAGGGAGGAGTAAAAGTCAAGAAATAAGCATTTATCCTTGGATTTCAGGCATGGTGGTGCTTGCTTATAATCTTAGCTCTTGGGAGGCAGGAGAACAACTGGGTATTTGAGACCAGCCTGTATCATACAGCAAGTATCTATATTTGTTCCCACCTTCTGTGTGAGGAAGCTTCTCTGATGATGACTGAGCACGGCACTGATCCAAGAGTACAGCAGAGTGTCATTAGGAGTCATTTTATTGCTACATTTTATTGTTTTGTTTTGTTTGCTTGTTTGAGCAGTAGTATTTGGTTTAATACCGTGTGTCCCTGTGATATGGAGTCTCAGGTTCTTTGCCAGCCAAGCAGTGTTGGGTATGGCTTCCATCTCATGGAGTGGGCCTTAAGTAAGATCATACATTACTTAGTTATTCCCACAAGTTTTGTGTCACCATTGTCCTAGCATATCTTGCAAACATTGTTGGTCAAAGGGTTTGTAGTTGGTTAGATGGGTACATTTCTGTTTTGGTAGCATGCAGAGTACCTTTCCACAGCAAAGATTCTAAAACATAGAGATGAAGGCTCTATATAGATGCCAACTTGACATCTCAATGTTTCATGAGTTGTGTAAGTGTTCTCTTCAGCGATGGGGCCTTGTGAACTAATGGGAATTAGTTAGAATTCCTTTTTCATGAAATGTTGAGGCTTACAGATGACCAAAATATTCGAATTGTCTAAGAAGACATTTTATTTCAGTAAATGTTCTTAATTTACTTTTAGATTCCATTGTCCTAAATTTTGTGTATATGCATGCTTTGCATGCATGTATGTATATGTACCTCATGTGTGATTAATGTCCACTGAAACCAGAAGAAGACATTGGATTCCCTGGAACTGAAGTTATGAATGGTTTTAAGTTGTCATATGGGTGCTGGGAACTGGAACCAGGTCCTCTGCAGGAACAGCAAGTTCTCCTAGCCATCTCAGGCCCTAGCTCAGCAAACGTTTATGAAGGGCAGGGCAGCCCATTCTGTAAAGCTTGACTTCATTTCATGGTCATGGCTGAGCAGTTAGTGGTTATGTCTGGAGAAAGTAGACACCAATAAGTCACTCAACAGAAAGAGTAAGTAAGGTCAAGGAAGTTCCTTCTATGCCATCTTATTAGAGAAAGAGGGTCCAAGACAAATACTACAAAAAGATATATCATGATAGACGCTCAATGATAGGATTCCGTGGTAACAGGGAAATATCACAGCTGTGTCGTACACTGTGACAAATTAAAAATCTTTAGAAACTGAAAAAAGAAAATCTTCTATACTTCTTGCCCTATAAAGGGAAGCACTTCAGAACACAGCATACATTCCTCCGGAACAGCAGCAAAGAGGGATCCAGAGGAGCAAGGAGGCCTGCGCGGGAGTGGAAACAGACTCCTGCATGAGCAAGAAGCCCGGCTACAATAGAAGCCACAGAGCTTAGTGATGCTTAAGGGTCAGTCTAGAGCTGGGAGTCGTCCATTTCTGTTGTAATCCTGAGAAAGGAATTAAATAGGCCTTCTCATTATCCCTTCTTTATAGAGGAGGAAGCAGCCACACAGAAGTTATGCAATTGGAACCATGGAGAAAAGTCCACAAGTCTTAGAGGAATGGATGTTGTCATTCCTGGCAATGATATATATGCGAAAGTGGTGCAGAGCTATGAAAACTTGAGTGATTTCATTCCATAGACAGATGAATGTCACTTTAATATACTGACACAATGGTAGGACTCATCAAATGACCCTAGGCCATATTGAAACTCGAGAAGCTCTCTTTCTGACGGCACTTCAGCACTCATCAGCCTTCACTCCTCACCTTTCACCACACACACACACAGTTGAGCCCAGCATCAGCATGGGCCTGTGCAACTCCAGGTCTTCACGCACCCCCTCTACCTCTCCGTGCTACTGACCCACAAACAGGGGTTCATGCAGATCCTTCGGGAGACCCAAATGGCAGTCTTAGACTTTTACAGCAAAAAAGAGGGGCACGATCGAATTGGAAAGCTCGTTCCCCAAGATGAATCTGTATTTTCCAATCTCTGTTTCCTCACCTGTAAAAATGAGAGGGTGAACTAAAATCTCAGCGTTTGGGAGCTGGAAGAGGCTTCACTGACTCAAAGCAGATTTAGTGTAGCTATGAAACCTGAGTATGCCAAGCACCTTTGCAGATCCTAAAATATACCAAAAACAATGGCACAATGGCAAGTGTGCTCCTTTCCAAAGCTCACTCATAAATTTGATTTGCACCTTCTCCGAGGAAAGTGTTCTTAGAAATAGTTTCCATGTGAACCCCATTAAAGGATTTAAATACAGCAGTCACCACTCGCCATGCAAACATTCCCCCACCTCCCTGCAGAGACCCCCACTCCCCATGCTCAACAAAGAAGCTCCCATTTAAAAGTGCAGTGGTTAGCTAATGGCTCAGTAATAGATGGGAAGATCAATGGGACAGAATTAAAATTCAAGAATCAAATCCAAGAAGTAATTTCAAAAATTTTTAATGGAGAAAGCTGGGTGAGTTAACAAATGGCATTGGATCAGCCAGTTAAAGCAAAAAAAAAAATCTTACAGTAGAAATCACTACTCAAACTCTGTAGCTCTAAGAAACCCGGAACAGGAAGTCGCAACAGTGAGGAAGATGCCAGCCAACACCTAATGCCTTCTGTTCATAACTGCCAGGAAGTGCTTCTCCATAGTCCCAGGGCCTCCCACTCCACCCTTGGATCCAGGTTTGTCCCCTGCAGGCTCTAGCTGTTGGCTCTTACCTTGTGGAGACTGGAGAAGCTTAAAGCAAGGCCGCCCACTTGCAATGACACCTCTGAATGTTTGGGCTTCTTAAAAGAGAGAGAAAGCCAGGTTCTGGTCTGAAAGTCTGCTATGTAAATTCTCCTGATTAGATGCTTAAGAAAGCTCTCAGAAGAGAAATAACCCAAATCTCCAAAGACAAGAATTTCTTCAAACCCTTGAGATAGTTTTGATTTCTCATCATTTAAAACCTAGTTTTCTATTTGTGTCTTGTTTTTGTTAAGTTTTAGTGCAGTGGTGAGTGTGTGTATGTGTGTGTGTGTGTGTGTGCATGTGTGTGACTGTAGGTCTGTGTGTGTCATGGGCACATGCATGGAGTCCAGAGAACCTCCTAGAGTGAGTTCTCTCCTCTACTGTGTGTGTGTGTGTGTGCATGTGTGTGACTGTAGGTCTGTGTGTGTCATGGGCACATGCATGGAGTCCAGAGAACCTCCCAGAGTGAGTTCTCTCCTCTACTGTGTGTGTGTGTGCATGTGTGTGACTGTAGGTCTGTGTGTGTCATGAGCACATGCATGGAGTCCAGAGAACCTCCCAGAGTGAGTTCTTTCCTCTACTGTGTTTTGCAGATGGCAATCAAGCTTAGGTCATCAGGTTTGCATGACCAGTGCTTTTACTCACCGAGAACTCTTGCCAATCCCTCATGTTTGTAGTTTTTAACTTTTGGTTTGTTTGTTTATAAAGCCAATTTACCTACACTTCATGCCCCAGAAACTGGTTCCATCCCTGTCCCTATATGTTTTGTATGCAACTTTACATGACTGGAAGGAACGTAAAGGAGGCCTCAGTAAGCACTCATTCAATAATCATGCATGTAATAATGTATACTATATATAATATATAATAATAGTGTGATAGCTCAGAGCACAAGCTTTGAATTCAAGTTCTAGCCATTGTGATATAAGCCTATAACACTAGCACTCTAAAAGCTTAGGCAAGAGGAGTAGAAGTTTAAAAATATAATGAGACTTACAATGTGAATGAAAGAAAGAAGGGCAGGATAGGGTGGGGTAGGGTAGGGTGAGGCAGAGCAGGGCAGGACAGGGGTGGGTAGGCTTGAAGTTAGGATAACTCCAGATAACAAGAGGAGCATCTTCCATACCTCTATTACTACTAATCCAGTTACTACATCATCACAAGAAAGAACATATATTGCTAACCAGAGAGAAAGCCAAAATCAAACAATCAGATCCACTTTCTGGCAGATGTGTACTGCTTTCACATGGGTGATAAGTCAAGAAACTATAATCAAGCCATCACAACATGGGGCCTATCAGTACTTCTGAGCTCATGTGGTCTCTGATGGAAGCATGAGATAAGGATCTTCCAGCCATGGAACTGGGAATGAGTCACAGGTGCCCCAACGGCTCAGAAGCATCTGCAGTGACTCAGGGCACCACTGCAACCCTTCTCCGCTGAAAGACTTCAGATCCAGTGGCTGTGGGACCCCTGGAAGGGTGTTTCACTGAAAGACTAACTTTGACACCCAGATCAGCAGGAAAGGAAGGAGATTTTAGGGCAGGAGGCACAGGTTTTCAAGCTTGGCATGATGACTGCAAGCAGCTCACCTGACTAGACTGAGGCTGTCTGGGCCCTATAACACTTGAAGGCCTTCCCATGCTCATTCATCAAAGTCATCACGGACATACACATCCTGTGTGGAGGATGCCACAGGCCTAACACCTGTAGTGATGAAGACCTTCCAGGAATACCACACAACCAAGGCATCATGGACACACACATCCTGTGTGGAGGATGCCACAGGTCTAACACCTGCAGTGATGAAGACCTTCCAGGATTGCCACACAGCCAAGGCAAGAGCACAGCTCACTCTTTATCACCATGGAACCAATCCTGGTGAATGGGAAGTGGAGGCGTCAGCACTTAGCTTTGCACTCACCCAGGAGGCTGACAAAGATGACCAAACCCAAAGGACCCAAGAGAAAGCTGAAGACAAGTGGTAGCCTAGACACAGCTAAGAAGTAGTCTTTCTTGGTCAGGACTTTTTTGAGAATAAGGGTTGGAGCTAACCTTTGCCAGTTCTGCAACCATTTTGAATAGGCAGAGATGATCATCACTTTACCCCTGGAGATAGCACTCCTGAGGATGGAGATCACCAGCCTCAGAAGTAATAGGGAGACCGCTGCTGCTGCTGCTGCTGCTGCTGGTGGTGGTGGTGGTGGTGGTGGTGGTGGTGGTGGTGGTGGTGGTGGTGGTGGTGGTGGTAACTTCTAACCATCTTTTCTCTTTGTGTTGCTTGCCCCAGAACCAATACTCCAGGGAGGCATATTGGATGACTTGGCTGTCCAAGGAAGTGTGCCTGACTCAGCAGCAGAAATGTCTCCTAAGCCTTCATGTAGAGCAGAAATGGTCCACTATATTCTGTATGCTACACTCAGGTCAGGTTGACACGCTTGTCCATTGAGCTTATGAGCTTAGGTGGAGCTTCAATCCCCTCCCTAGAGGATGACAAGCTGGTCACAGCAGGGACAACTCAATACCCCTATTACTTTTAATCCAGTAACTACCCTGGAAAAATAAATCAACATGGTGGTCAGAAAAGACATGGTAACATCTCTTTCTTGATGTGGGATTCCCCTCTGTATGCTATGAATACAATTAACTAATAAGTGACTGCTTAAAACAGAGCTAGGCGGGGAAAACTAAACTGAATGCTGGGAGGAAGAAGGCAGAGTTTAGAAGAAGCCATGGAGCTTCCGCCTGAGACAGATGTGCTAAAACTTTGCTGGTAGGCCACGACCTCGTGATGATGCACAGATTAATGAAGATGAGTTAAATTAATATGTAAGAGTTAGCCAATAAGAAGCTAGAGCTAATGGGCCAAGCAGTGATTTAAATAATCCAGTTTCTGTGTGAATAATTCGGGACTGAGCAGCCAGGAACTAACTAGCGGCCTCTCTCTAACAATACTTTCCCTTTCCTGACTCTGTATCCTACTAGTTAGCTTAACACCTGCCTCTTAGCTTTGGCACAAGATTTCCACCTAAAATAAGATCATGTAGAATGCAAAACCCAGCATTCCAGTATGATGGTTTAAATCTGAAATTTTGCCCATAGGCTCATCTGTGTGTTTGAACACTTGGTCCATAAGTAGTCTACTGAGTAGAAAAACTTGGGAAGTGTGTGCACAATTAAGGTCTCATCCATTGGGCCAATTAAGTTTTGATTTAGAAATGCACGTTGCAAGTTCCTCTCAAAGAATGCCCCCTAAAAAGCATTATCATGGCAATAATCTTCAAGCGCAGTGTTACCTCGATGTCATACAAATTACTGAAAGATGAAACTAACTAGGCTGAAATTCTTTCTGTGACAGTTAATTAGTACAAATTACAAACTAGACTATACTACTCCCTCCATGTTATATGCTTTGGATCATTACCATGCTAATATAAGTAATTTCCCTGGAAGATTGTCCACCATTTCTCAAGTGTCAGAGAACGGAAGTTCCACTCCCTTAGTACCTAATCTAACCAGTGGTTTTCACTCCTTAGAAAGGAAGAAACAGGACTGGAGAGATGGCTCAGTGGTTAAGAGCATTGCCTGCTCTTTCAAAGGTCCTGAGTTCAGTTCCTGGCAACCACATAGTGGCTCACAACCATCTGTAATGAGGTCTGGTGCCCTCTTCTGGCCTGCAGGCATACACGCAGACAGAATATTGTATACATAATAAATAAATAAATAAATATTTAAAAAAAGAAAGGAAGAAACAACTATATGGAGAGAATACTGTTATTCTATTACAGCTGAGATCATAAGAGAAAATGCACTTCCAGTCACTGATACTTCCAGGCCAATTTCTCGTTTAAGTAAAAATCACAAGGCCATGACTACAGGAGATACTGTGGCCTCAGGGGAACACTGCAGTCTATGATGGGGCCTGAGCTTGCTGGAGATACTGTGGCCTCAGGGGAACATTCCAGTCTGTGATGGGGCCTGAACTGGCATGCAAGGCTACAGACAATCACCACCTGTGTTTCTACCACACACTGTTGTTGACAACTTTGGTAGTTTGGAGCACGCTGGAAGAGTTCAAGATTGAGGGACCTGACAATACTGACGTGATAACACCCTCCCAGGGTTTGTGCCTCAGTTTGTAGGTGGTCAGTTGAAGCTACAGAAGACAGCTCTGACTGGGGCCAGGACAGTGGGAAGATGCTGTTCCCATACAGATGCCACCGAGAATGGTCATGTCATCCACTAACTTTAATTAATATGAAATCTCCTCAGTTTATTGGGAAACAAGATGGCATCCCAAACGATAGGGGAGGCCAGGCAGAGGGTAGGCAATCCCTTGAGCAGCAATGAGATTCCCTGACTGTATAGAAAATGATTCTTCAAGTATCTTGTATGTGGCATTGCAACAACTTGTACTTAGGAAAATGTAGAAAAGAAATTAGGTCACGCACGTGAGTAGGAAAACCAGTGTGTTCTGCTTCATTCTGGCTTCATTCTTACTCTCTCCACAAAGAGAAAGAAGAAAAAGAAGAGAATATCGACACGCTTTTACCCACTTCCTTCCTTCTGGTAATGGCTCTTATCTCTTTGCCTCCACTAAACTCATCCTATTTTTTTCAGTCTCTCTGTGTGAGATGTTTATGTTTATGTGTGTTCATATGTGTGTTCAGGTGTGTACAGACATGCACACATGAACCAATAAAAAGCTACCGAAGTGATACTAAATATCTTCCAAGCCCATGTGCAAACTGTCGTAGTGTATCTCTGCAGCTGGCTAATCAGGAAAGACCCTGTCTAAGTCCAGCTGCCACGACAGCCCACCATGTGTTCCACGGGGGATTGTAGGGTGTCTATGTGGTACTCTGGCTGTCAGTCCTTCCCGGGCTTCTAGTCTGAACATGGTGCTGGCCAGACAGTCACATGAGTGGCCATCTTAGAAATGAAGTCTTGTCTCTAGCAGACCCCTCTGAACTTCCCAAACCTTCCAAGCCAACCTGTGCCCCAGTCATCTGTTCTGAGCTCAGTACCTGACTTGGTGTCAAGCCATTGTTCGGGAGAGCTTGGCAATGCACCACAGAAGCTCTGCAGACAGCTAGAGTCTACTTACCTCTGGACTGTTACACGGAAAGGGAGGCCATGCCAAGATTTCCCTGCATACTGAACCGCTGAATGGGACTTAAGGAAAGACACTGAGTTAGACAGATCTCTCTAGGAAGGCCCCGACAGGCCACACTAAAATAGAGACATTTAAGCTGCTCACGTTCCAGGTCACTCAATCCAAACCAATTGGGTTTTGACCTTGCCAGAACCCAGGAGAGATGACAGATCAACCCCTAAACAGGCAGGAGTTGGCATGTCAGGAAGGCTGGGTTGACCTGATATCAGCCATCCAGTTCTTGAATCTGTGTAGCATTGTTTCCTTGTTCCTACTCAGGCTATTTTATAAAAAAGAAGAAAAAATCAAATGGCACAGTGCCCTGCCCAGGAGAGACTGCCTCTCCTTCCTCTATAGATGAAAGGCTTCTGACTCACAAGTCACTAACGGTCAAGGTAAAGTACACTGTTGTAAAACGTGTGGGTTAGGGGCTTCCTGTGGGTGGTGGTTTCTGGGATTGTTTAGTACACTGTGTGTGTGTGCATGTGCATGCATGCATGTGTGTGTGTACAATGGTGTGAATGTGGAAGTTGGCAGGAGTAGGCCCTCTCCATCATTCCCCACACAGCTCCCAGGGAGCCAGTGCAGTGTGTGTGTGTGTGTGTGTGTGTGTGTGTGTGTGTCTGTGTATGATGGTGTGAATGTGGAAGTTGGCAGTAGGCCCTCTCCATCATTCCCCACACAGCTCCCAGGGAGCCAGTGCAGTGTTCTAGCTCACTTGGCTGCGCCATTGCTTCCAAATCGTCTTGCTGCACTTGTTTGGGGATTTGTTAAGGAAGAACCTCACTATATAACTCAAGCTGGCCTTAAACTTAGCATCCCCCTGCCTCAGCCTCTGCTGTCCCCATCCCTACTCAACTCTTCGACCCCCCACTCCCATGTGCCACCACAGTCCTGTATTTACAGTTTCTATCACCATTTCTTCTTGAAAATTTGTTTTTTTAACAAAGTCAATATAACAAATATAATACTATATATTACCCTTGATTGGAAAAATGCAGTTACAAACAGAAAAAAGAATCATAAAATGGTACCTTGCAGCTAAAGTTGCAAGTAGTTATTTCAAAAAAAAAAAAAAGTTCCTATTATTGAAGATTTTGGGAACTTGTTTTCAGAACATGTAAACTTACAATTTTGTTTTTTTCAGAAGGCAATGCTAATTGAATTTATAGCCATGTAAAGCTGTTTTTAAATGTTATTATCCAGGAAGACAGGAGGCAGCTCCGAAACTGATCTCAGATACCCAGACCCACATAAGAGCCATGCATGGAGGTCATAACTGGTCTGAGTCGGGTGACAGTGTCATGCAGATTCACAGGGTTTGTTGGCCAGCCAGTCTAGCAAAAATGGCAAGCTTCAGGTGCAGTGAAAGACCTCGTCTCAAAACATAAGGTGGAGTTGAAGAAATGGTTCAGTAAGTAAATGCATTTAACACCAAGTCTGATGACTTGAGTTCGTTCCTAGAATCTATACAGCAGAAGGGACAGGTGGACTCCTGCACGCTGTCCTCTGCCCTCCACCTACACACACACACACACACACACACACACACAAACACACACAAACACACACACACAAACACACACATAAGCAAATGGAAAGAATTGAAACCTAAGGTGGAAAATGATGGAAGAGGACACCTGAAGTCAACCTCTGGCCTCGACATATACACACAGGCAGGCAACACCTGTACACACACACACTATCATCCAGGTAAAGTCATCTATGATTTATTTGTATCATTATAAATTTACTGATTCTTATAATTTGCTCCAGGTCCCAGAACATAGATTTTTTTTCTCCTTTCCATCTTAATTCTCTCTCTCTCTCTACAAAGCAAACACAACAGAAGTTTCTGGAAATATGATATATGGAACTATTAAATAGTAACCAGCCCATGTTTCTCCTAACTCAGAATTTGGCTACAGTTAGCAAAACTGGAAATCTGGAAACCATATATTCAGCAGATTCTTGTTCTGTAAACAAAACTCACTTGCAATAAACTACATGTGATACTCAAATTTGCCTGATCCACAATGGAGGTGTTAAAAATGCATGACTGGAATTCACATTTGCAGTTTGCAGATGGAACAATAAAGACACTCTGGATCAATAATTAATATGTGACTGAAATCCAAGGAGAAGGAGGCAGCAAGTCTTGAAGAGCTGCCCTTTTTATCTGCCAAGTTCAGATCATTCTTGCTCAATGAGCAATGTGGGAAATTAGGTAGAGTTTACAAGAAAGAGACCTGGGATGGAAGACGAAGAGATGTTCCCTCCTCAAAGGCAACAACTGATCTATGAATCATCCCATTGGCTTATGGCGGAACCAGATGCGACAGGCACTCTGAGCAGGAACATACAGACGGATTGTGAAGGTCAACGCCCTACACTACGAGCATAAGGTAGTCCTAGATGTCCAGTCAGCCTTGAGAAGGCCCCAGATTCTCTGACTGCAGGTGACTGGGACTTCCACATCTCACAGTCTCTGTTAGCCCAGTCACCATCAGTGCCCACTACATGGACAAGGCCAAATTCCTTAAAATATGTAGCCTAGTCTCATTTCTTATAAGACAATGACTTAGGGCTAAGACAAAGCTACAAATTCCACAGGAGGTCCAGAGGGTGGTGGCTGCCCAGTCCTGCAGCAAGCAGGTCCTGATGGTGATCTGGGCCTGACAATCAAACACAGACAACGGAGGGTAAGACCAGCACTCAATAACGGCCTTCCACTACTGCTCCCTAGCCATGTGGCTATGAACTGGTGACTTGACTTCTGGAAGCCTCGGCTGTGGCAGGATGGAAATAGAGTGCTTGCCCGGGACAGAGTGACTAGCCAAGGTACTAGGGTATATGTACTCTGTAAGGGCATCCCTTAGTAACAATGTCATCTGGGAACGAGTAGAAAGCGTGAATGTCTAGGCCCACTGAGACATGTTTAATCATAAGTGGAGGCAAGGAATTGGTATCAGAGCCATCTGCACTGTAGCAGGCCCTGGGGCTGCTGAGTAGCTGGAAGCCTCGTTAGCGCTGTTACAGACAACTTCATCATTCCCTCTCTACAGTGCAGACAGCACACTCTTCTCCTTCCGTGTGCTGCACGTGATGCAGTGCTGAGGGCAGCCATCACAATAATGGGAGCGAGTCAAGCAGAAATTGTTCTCTCTGGAAGGGGGCAAGGACCAGAAGATGCCCTAACTCATAGAGTTTATATGACAAACTCAGAAAAGTGTTACTTTTGTAGCCATTCAGGACATTGAAACATTACATTGAACTTTTCAGAAATAAAGTTTTATTTTACATTTATCATAATAGATTTTCTGTTGCTCATCTAGAAAAGTTTAGTAATTTATAATGGATTGAGGGGTCAGCTCTGACAAGAGGGTGTTAACGAGAATACCTGGATTCCAAAAGAACTCACGAGAATCCTAAAATATGGCTCACCTTCTAAGTGGCCTGAGAAAAAGCTGTCACCTAACATAGGCCTCTGGGTAACTAGGACCCAAGCCTATGCCTTGGAAGACCCAATGGATGTCACACACATGGTCTTAACAGCAGGAAGTTCTAGAATGGCACTGCCTCCCATCGGTACCCTCCCGCTACCCCATGCTTACACACTAGGCCTGTGCCCACTCAACTTTGATCCATCCCTGCCCTTGATCTAAAAACTATCTTTTCCATACTCAACTGTAACTAGTTCCAGCCATATTCACCGGGAGACTAGAAGAGAGGTAGGAAGAAGCCGGAGCACCCTGCCCCCTTCCGCTTTCTGCGATAGATGATCTCACAGTGGTGCTGCTAAGGTTGGAATGTCAAGTCCAGGTATGGGAAACTTCGTCCATGGTGCATTCACTAAGGGCAGGATATCGCTAAGAGGTGATTCGTTCAGTGCCCTCATGACTGAATCAATACCATTACCACAGGAGTCTGTTTAGTTCCTGACTCTCTTTCCCACCCCCTGATTTTTCATCATGGCATGCTAGTTAGTTCCCTGACTTTGGATTTTTCTGGACACCAGAGACAATCAACTAAATCATGCCCATTATAAGCTACCCAAGCACAAAGACACTAAGATAGGTGGCTTTGCATTTCTGTGACTCCGTTTTTATCAGACATCTTCCGTCTGCGGTTCCAGGTACTTCTGGGAGCTGCTGCCCGGATCCTTGTTCTCTAGTTACATCAACATCCCTCCTTTGTTCCACCATCCTTTGTGGTACTGGGAGTTCCAGCTGCTAATCTCTGAATGACCTCATCATCTCCTACTTGACTTTTCACATCTTCCAAAGAGCTTCATATCTAAGTCCTTGTCTTAAAGTGCTCGCTTGATTCTGCAGGCCATGACTCATCAGCCTCCTTTCATGGCTTTGGTCTTGACCACGGCCTGTCTGACACCTCCCCAGCTGACTTGTCTCTCCACTGAAGGCTTTTCCTTAACGTCTTCTCCTCCAGGGAGCCACTGCTCACATCTCGGTCCTCAGTTAACACACTGGACCATGCAACTATGCTCCACTGCCAGCTCAAGCCCAGACCACCCACACGCCATTCTTCTGGGACTGGCTGGTCCCTGAGGTATCTGCCATTCACGTTACCTTGAACTTGGTATTTGCCATTCTCTACACTAATCAGGTAGGAAAAAACAGTTAAAATCCCTAAGTACCTGGCGCTCAACCCACGTGATATTTTCACAACTCTCTATTTCCTTTTGGCTATAGAGACACAACAGATGCGGAAGTCAGAGTCAGAGCACAGTGTTCCAGAAAACGACTATGTTTTGGGCAACTGCCCACATGGGTGCAGTGAGGACAGAATAATGACAGTCCTTCCTCAATACTTCTTGTTTTGTAGGCAGACTGACCCATGCCATGACTTGCATTTTGAAAGAAAACAATGAATTATCCTTAACAACCAACCTTGGAACATTTGACTCTTAATTAATTAACTTAATTTTAAAAGTTAAAGAATAATAAAAACACTGCATATAATGAAGACTCTGATACTGACTTGGGATCGGATCCGGCATGAAAGGGCAAAGATGCTTCGAAGCACAGGAGCAATATATTCAGACGTGCCTCTTTCTGCACTGAGGCTTCTGGAAATCCTCAGCTAGTGCTCACGGGACCTTACAGACTGGTGAACAGCGAACTGAAACAAGGGATTAACAACTTCACGTGGGCTTTTGAATTCTTCCATTCCCAGTCTTTCTTTACAGAAACTCCGGCATCTATCTTAAGAAAAAGCACATCAGTAAAAATGAAACATAAAAGAAAGAAAAGGGCTAGCTACATATTTGAAGGTCGCTTTCCAAAATAGCTGCCATACAAGTACACAAGTGAGCCACGGGTGTGTGCTAGGATGCCTGGCATCAACCAGGGCACACAAAGTTACCAGGTCTGCAAAGGAATCACAAAGTGCCCCAAGATGCCATGAAAGTACCCTGGGGTCCACATGGGCTACTTACCTAACGCCTGCTGCGCCTCTGCTCACTTATATTTGTATGCTGAGAAACTCCATAATTTCAATATTATCTGTGGTGATGTAGAACCTCCCCCAAAGCTCTCTCTATACAAATAGTGTGAACTACAGAACGTTTCACATATATGATCAGTTTCCTAAAACTCTTAATTTCAAGCTTCCACACAAGAAGCAGCAATTGGAATCACTGACTTTGAATTTGATTTCTGTTATTTCTTCCCATTCATGGGTCTGGAATGGGAAGGCAGCAGTACCAGAGTCTCTGTTACATGTAGTGCCTTTGTTTTCCTTTAACTGAAAATCAACAAGGGGAAAACAGCGCAAAAGTCATTCTGGTTTCTTTTTCTACTTTGCACTAACTCCTCCCTCCTGGCCTCAGTTTCCCTCCTTATAAAGTGAGGAGGTTAGAGTGAATAAAGTCACTAGCTTGCTGGCCAGTCACGTTAGCCTACCTGCACAGTTCCAGACTAATAAGAGACCCTGTCTCAAAAACAAGATGGAAGGCTCACAAAGAAGGACAATCAGCATTACCTCTGGCTGCGTGTGCACCTGTAAACAGGTACGCCAGCATGCACAAAAACATAAACATGACAAACAAACAAACAGTACATGGATTCCACAATAAGCCGAGTAATGCAGGTTTAACTTAAGGTATGTTAGGAGGATGATAAAGTAAAACAACTAACTTTTAGACTCCTGGTATTTTAAAAGCTTCATTGCAGTTTGGAGTGGAGATTATGAATTAGAATGTCAAGACAGAAATGTAGGAGATGTGGGATTGCCTCCAAAACTTACTTAGATTTCACACAATATAATGCACCGTATTTCACATTTTAAAAATATGTGGAGTAAAAGACTTTTTCTTTTGCTAGGGAAAATTCAGTAATATTTCTAAATGATTTTTCTGGCAACGTTTGAGGCACCAAAAAAAGCATTATACTGCAGAAGACTTCATCCTGTCATAAAACCATTAGCAATGATGAAAAATGATGCCATTGTTACATTTTATTTATAGTTTCTCAATAAAATAAAAAATGAACAGGAAACAGTCTGAACCTAAAATTTTCAAGATCTTAAAAATACAAGACCAGTAGGAAAAACATGCGTGTAGACCCCGGCTTTATTTTTAATGTGCTCAAGCACTGCCACACGCAAATGTTGCGTTTTCTTTCCCCCCAGAAAATCACAGATTTACTCATCGTGTGGCCCAAATCACTGTCATAGAGAATCTGGAGACTCACAATGGGAAATAAGCTTCTCCCCAACCCAAATTATAGTTCACACAATTTGGCTTATAAATAACCCATGTATTCCTAGTAAAGGAAGATACTGAGTATCCTGGTTTTTAAGTCCATACCCTAACTTAATCCAACAGACTATTCTTTCTAAGAAATTCAGTTTAGGAACAGAAGAATTATGTCTGGGAGAGGAAAACTGCATCATTTGTTAGGTGTTTACTATGAGCAGAGCTTGTGGACCAAGTGACACCATCTAGGCTATTCTATAGGTCCTTACAGATGGGAAGAGCAAAGCCTTTCATAAAATACATTGTTGGCGAAATGCAAGAATAGTAACCACAACTGAGAGTGAAGTATTTATATCATAGGACAGATGAGCCTCTGGAGGTAGACAACATCTCGGTCAGCTGGGTTCAAAGCTAGTGGTCAAATTAACAGCTCACCTTAAAAACCACTCTTGGCTGGCAGTCTCCCCAGCAGGCGACAGATGAGTCTGGCTGTAGTCTATTGGCAGTGCTTTAAACCACTATGAAATTCTTCAGCCACTCTTTGTAGGAATGTTTATGTGCATCATGTGACACAACTTTGTGGATGCAGGAGGACATGGAGGGGGACAGAAGGGTGCCCACACCAGTGCTGTGCCAGGACTCACTGTTCACTATGAATTTACCATGTAGTCAGAACACAGCATATAAAACACCGTGAGCCCAGCTATCCCAGCCACGTGTGCTGAAAGCAGGCTCTCGGAGAAAATATTTAACATCCATGTTCAATGTAGTGCTACTTGCAATGCCAAGAGGTGGAGACAAAGCAGGCATCTATTAACAAAGGACCAAAAGTAGAGTGGACACACAGCAGCATATTATTTACCCTTCCCAAGGAAGATGTTCTGAGACATGCTACAGTGGGCATTAACCCTGGAGGAACATTATGATAAACGAAATAAAACAGTTAATAAAAGGTAAATGCTGGCAGATCTCACCTGCATAAGGCACCATGAACACTCACAGAGACACCAAAGTAGAATGGTGGTTGCCAGAAGCTGAGGTGAGAAAGAGGGAATTGTTGCTGAATGGAAACAGTCTCAGCTTTGCAGGACAGAGCCTTCTAGAGACTGGGTGGCAATGAATATACAGTATGCCATGGAACTCTCTACTAACCTGGTAACTGCTAAAGGCATTTCTCACATTTTTACAAAGCTGTGGTAGATGTGATTTATTTTAAAATAGTAAATAAGGCATAAGAAAATTAAATCCTTTTGCTCTACTATAAATCACTGATTGCACATCTGAACTTAGAAATTAACCTTTCTACTTCTGAGCTGTGATATCAGACATCAGACTCACAGCAGGTACGCAGTCTACCCTGACAGAACTCGAGGGTAGCAAGTCCTGACGCTCCGTTGCGGTTGCCATGATGCTCTTCTGGGAATATAAACTCAGTGTGCCACTCTTTCCTGTCCATAAACCACCCTCCTCCTTTGCATCTCAAGACAGTTCATCGGGTACAGGTGCCTGCTTCAGAGTTCATGGCCTCCACTTGATCACCAAGCCTCACACAGTGACAAGAAAGAACTGACTCCCGAAAGCTGGCAGGCACAGTCCCTCTTCCACACATGTGGTTACATGTGCACAAGCACACAACATAAACATAAAATGTTGAATTAAGCAAAACAGATCAAATTTCTTGAAACTCAAAGGTAGTTTTGCTGCAGTGAGGAGTGGCTGAGGCCGAAGCCAGTAGTTGCTGTTATGATGCTGTCTGCTTTCCCTTTCAGTGACAAGACATTTATATTTTTGAAAGGAAAAAAGTATCTGAAATAAAATTACCTTTCCCAAGAACCACTTAGAACAGGGCCAGGCATGGTGGCACATGCCTTTAATCCCAGCAGTCTGGGAGGCAGAGGCAGGTGGATTTCTGAATTCAGGGCCAGCCTGGTCTAAAACGTGACCAGGACAGCAAGGGCTATACAAAAAAAACCCATCTCAAAAAACAAACGAAAATAAAAAAAGAAGAAAGAAAGAAAGGAAGGAGGGAAGGAAGGAAGGAAGGAAAAAGAAAGAAAGATAGATAGATAGAAAGAAAGAAAGAAAAGAAAGAGGAGGAGGAGAATAACACTGGGCTTTCAGTCTGGAGGGCATGGGACCAGAATCCTTACTTTTAGGCACTGTATGTCAATAATGTAAAAAACACAAAGACTCATAAGCTCTACAAGCTACTACTACTGCTGCTACTAACACACACACACACACACACGCACACAGGCACACACACACACACAGACACACACACACGCACACACGCACACAGACACACACACACAGACACACACACACACACAGACACACACACACACGCACACAGACACACACGCACACTAATCTAGTCTTGATACCACTTTGTTGACACTGCCCAATGCTGAATGACAATTCATTTTCTACCAAGTCCTAAATGGTCAGAGACTACTTTGAACTAGGCCCCAGCATCTCCCCTCAACATGAGGATGGAAACAGAAGTTTGAGAATACAGCTGCAAATAAACTGAGACATGGAAATTGTGTGGGCTTTTATCCAATAAAAATGGTTTTCTCTTCATTAATCTTATAGGACACTCACAAATAAATAAGGGCATGCAGAAATGACAGCTGGGGAGTTACTTGTCTTTGTCTATGAACTCATCAGCCCTTCTCCATTTAACGATTAGCTCATTACAATGAAGGAGAATGCTGTTCCATGTGCTAAAGGGATTCTGCCAGAGGGCTAAGAACTCTCACCCCTGCAGACTAGGACAAAAGCTTGGCTTAGTGCGTACTGCTGTTGTCAAAGCAGAAATTCCTCTACATCCTCCAAGGAAGTGTTACTTCCTAAGAGGAAAGTGGCAGTGTTGACAAATGAACCCTCAGGGAGCAGTTGAGGCGCTGCAGTGCAGGCAGCCACACAGCCGGGAGATGCAGCTGCTAAAATCAGAAGCTGGAAGACTTTAAAGTAGTGTCTTTTCCCTGCCCGGAGTCCACAAAACACCCAGAAGCTCCTCAGTTTAGCCTTGGAGAAGTTTTAACTGGGACAGGTAAACGGCAGTCGCCAATTTCAGCCATAGGCAGCAGGCCACACTGAGGTTGAGGTCTTCCCCAGAGTATGCAGCCCCAGCAAAAGCACTGTGTGGCTAAGTTCCCCTTCCTCTCAACACAAGGACAGTCTGTAGCCTAAAAATATTCCACAAAAGGAAAATTTGCAACCCCAATGATGTATGGAAAAACAGGAAGGAGGAGGCAGGAGAAATCTTATCAGTACCAATGGGACCTTTCAATAGCAGGTCACTGACATTTTCATCTATGAACCAAAATAGCCCACCAGGAAACCAGAGGGCATCTCAAGAGAAAGCCTCAAAAGGTCAAATGGGATTTCAGAACAACAGTATCAATGAAAACATTGGTGCTGAGTCCAGGAAATTCTTAGTTGGTTGACAGATCAAGTGGTTCTATGTCTAAAAACAACATCTGGTGTGGGGAGTCCTTCTGTCTATGTGTTGCTTTTATTGGTTAATGAATAAATCTGCTTTGTCCAGTGGCTTAGCAGAGTAGAGTTAGTAGGAGAAAACTAAACCAATGCTGGGAGAAAAAAGGCAGAGTCAAGAGATGCCATGGAGCCACCACCAGGAACAGACATGCTGGAATCTTGCCAGTAAGCCAACAGCCCATGTGGTGATACACAGGTTAATAGAAATGCGTTAAATCAAGATGTAAGAGTTAGCCAATAAGAAGATAGAGCAATGGGCCAAGTAGTGATTTAATTAATACAGTTTCTGTGTGGTTATTCTGGAGCTGAGCAGCCGGGAACAAACAAGCAGTCTTCCTACAATAACTATAGAATTAAGAGTAGCAAATTTAATCCAAAAGGATAACTCTGTGAACTCAGGGACCTAATAAAGCCACAAGGGGTCACCTATGTACCCATCATTTCCTTTAACGTTGCACGTGAAATAATGACCTGCATGTTCAACAGGTCAGAAGTAGGAGAAAGTATGTTTCTAAGGCATGTATCAGAGGAGGGAGTCATTTTGACTTTGGGCAATGATCAAAGGCATATAAGTCAACATGGAGATGACTCAGCAGGTTAAAAATCTACTGAAAAAGCTTGAGTTCAAATCCCTGGCACTCTCCCAAAACCCAGATGCAGTAGGGGGAGTGGAAACAGGAGGATCCCTTGAGTTCACTGTCAGAGAGCTTAATCAAACTAATGCTCGCCAGGTTTAATGACAACCTAGTTTCAAAATATAACATGAAAGCAGTAAGTGGAAATACCTGCTTTCAAACTCTGGCCTTCACATAGGTCCACATACCCACAAGAATACATGTGCAACACACACATACACACACACCCTCCACACATGCCCAAATACCCACATTAACACATATGCAACATACACACACACTGACAGAATAGGGATTGTTCTGGTGTTTGTTGGGGGGGGGTCTCTGCAATGATGATAAAACCATTCTACATCTAAAAGAAGGCCCTGATAACAATAGCACTAATACTATGAGTACAAATGAGACTGTGTCAAACAACACGTAGAAACGCCCTCTCAGGGTCCCCTACAAACACAACCAACAGTGGAGAACGAGACAAACAGCTAACATGACTTTAGAGCTCTCAAAATTATCTTCAAGCCATGTGAGCTGTAAATGATACAGATCCTGTGATAGCTAAACTCGACCCAATCTGGAACCAACTAAAAGGTAAACAGCTGGGCACCCCTGTGAGGGGTTTTCTTAATGAAATAACTTGAAGTGGGAAGACCCACCTTAAATGTGGGTGGCATCTTCCAGTGGCATCTCTGTGGAGACAGAAGGAAAATGTGCGTTTTGCCTCCTTGCCTTTCTCGCTTGATGGCAATTTCGTCTACTCTGTTGCTATAGCATTCGCTTGCTGATACCAGATCCCAGCTTCTTCCGGTTTCCAGTCTGGATTAAAGACCAGCACCTCTCAAGGAATTTTCCTGGCCTTTGGCACTGGATTGTGGCTGCTAAGGCGCCCCGCCTTGCAGAGTAGGCAACTACTGGATTCTTGGCCTTTCCAGTGTGAAATGTCAGCTTTTGTTAGGCTGCGTCATGTAAGCCGATCTAATTTAATGACTACTAATCCTATCGGTTTTATTCCTCTAAGAACCCTAATTTAGATTGCAGCACCAAAAATGGGGTGACTACCTTGAGAACCTAAGGCTTTGGAACTGTTTGGTTAAAGGAATCTGGAAGGGTTGGATTCATGGAGCTAGCAAAGCTTTGAGCTACAGGAAGGAGGATGTAATAGGACAGTCTAATGGGAGTCTGAAGACAGTAATGCTCAGGGAAAAAAGGACAACGGAAGGAGGCCTGACTCACGATGCTGCAAAGAAGAACAAGGACTCTATCAGGAACTTGGGTAGGAGCCATTATTGTGATGCTTCAGCCAAGAATCTGGCTTCATTCTGATCATATCCTGAGATACTATGTGAAGGTAAATTTAAAGAGAGTGAACTGATTTGTTTGACAGAAGAAATTATAAGGCAGAATGCTTTTCAAGCTGGTGCCGAAGAAGCAATTATGATTCATTGACAGGTCAACATCATTGTAAGGGGCCCATGTTACACTTCCACCATTGGCCTGTGTTTCCTCAGGATCAACACACAAAAGCTGATACAGCTGTGATGGGGGCAGCTACATCTCAATCTCCAAGTACAACTTGGCAATATCTTAAGAGTCATCCATGTAGCACTGGTTTTGAAGGCATGAAGGTTCTCAGATTGAGAGGGTCATGAAGAGCACCTGAGGATAGACACTCAGTGACAGGGCTGAAGTCTCTACAAAGAGACCCTAAGAGGGGTGAAGGTGGGAGCCTAAGCTACAGAGGAGACCCCAGAATATTGGAGATGTCAGAACCATGAACAGCCATCAAAGAGAACTTGAGTTGAGGAACAGAGCCAGCCTAGGCTCAAGAGAGAAACCGTGGGTGCTGTTGGTGGCCCAGCTGGAGGAATACGGCTATCCCTGCTGTTTGCAGCACAGATTACAACCACAGATGCTCTGCCTGGAGACACAGGATTTGGTGTTTACCCTACCAGAGTTTGGTTTTGCACTGGTAGGATTGTTTTATTCCAAATTTTCCCTCTTAAAATAAGAATGTAACAGTGTGTGCTATTACACATCAGAAGTATAAAATATAGTTTTTTGTGTGTAGGAGTTCATCATGAAAAGACTTTACCTCAGTGAACTGAACCATGACTCCCCTATGCTGCTTTTATCAGGGTATTTTACCACAGCCAACAAAAAAGAAAACTAACCAAGCTCTATTACTGAGAAGAGATAAGATAAGCAGAGAGAGAGAGAGAGAGAAAGCAACTCACTTCAGCTCTGAAGTCAAGCTCACTAGTCACAGTCCTCTCTTCTACTTTGATGGCATTTTGTTTGGCTTAGTTTGGTACTGGAGATGGAGCCTAGAGGCTCACCCATGTTAGGCAAGTGTTTTGCTACAGAACTCATGTTATCCCAGCCCTTAATTTTAGATTTTAACAGTTGAATTATGCGGCGGTGTGCTCCAGCTCCAAGCAAGGTACATGCATATGAGCACGTCTGCTTCTACTGCATCCTCATCCTGCATGAGGACAAGGTGAGGGTCATGAGGACAGGATCAATGCCCTCACCAGAGCAGCAGGTATCAGCGTCGAACCATTCTGGCCTGGCTTGTTTGCAAAGGCCCTGGCCAGTGTCAACATTGGGAGCCTCATCTACAACATACAGGCTGGTGGGCCTGCTCCAGCAGCTGGAATCGCGCCAGCAGGAGGTCCTGCCCCCTCTACCGCCGCTGCCGCAGTGAGGAGAAGGAGGTAGAAGCAAAGAAGGAAGAATCTGAGCAATCAACCTTTTGTTAACATTTCTAATCAAAAGCTAAACCTGTAAAACAAACAAACAAACAAACAAAACCACTTCTTTTTGTAATTTGGTCCTCAATGCTATAGTGTTGAGAGATGCCCGGGCCACGTGGCTTTTACCCAAGAGTTGCCCAACCATACTACAAAAGCATTTGTGCTACTATGTTCATAGCAGCATTATTTGTAATAGCCAGAACCTGGAAACAACCTAGGTGCCCCTCAATGGAAGAATGGATCCAGAAAGTGTGGAAGATATACACAT
>JAQHUG010000210.1:1166494-1192228 GCA_028555095.1 Dicrostonyx torquatus
GGGGGAGGGCGGTGGGGTAGTGGGGGAGCGGGAGGGCCGGGAACAAGGGGAGTAAATGTAAATTTTACTTTTAACAAAAATAAATGAATAAATAAAAAAAAAAGAAAAAAAAGATTCATATTTTCCTCATGAGAGTGAGTTAGTTCTCTTGGGAAGGGTTCTGCTACTGAAAGAGCAGATTGAGAGATGGCTCAGCTAGTGAAGGTGCTTGCTCTCGGGACCACCTATCTGAGGTCAGTCCCTGGAACCCATGAGGTGGAGGGGACAACTGATTCCCGATTGCTCTGCTCTGACGTCTACCCAAGTATCACGACACTTGCCGCGCATACATAATCAATCAGTCAATCAACAAATAAATAAATAATGTTTATTAAAAATTAAAAAGCATGTTCAACTCCTCAGCTCATTTGTGACACCTTTGCCCTTCACAAAATTATAATCCAGCTGTGGCCCTCATCAGAAGCCTGGCAGATGCCGGCACCAAGCCTTTTAACTCCCTAGGTCATGAAGCAAACTAAAATTCTTTCCCAGAGAGAATGAGCACAGCAACAGCACTAAGCGGAGGGGCAGGCAAGATGCCTTCCATTCTCATGATGTCCAAACAAAGGTGTAATAACTAATCCCATCGCACACCACACAAGCTGACACAGGCATGTTAGAGAGCTGCTCCGGGTTTACTGCTCAACTACGCCTGGCAATCTTTATTTCACAGGAAATAACAAATGGAAATATGAGAATATATTTGAAGCTAACCATGCATGCTGCTTGCATGTCAGTAATTCCAGCACTTAGGAGGCTGAGGCAGGGGAATTATAAATTCAAGAAAAGCCTGGATTGGGGAGAAGGTACTGTGTTGCATTTATGAGTGCCTGCTGCATGTTTGCTATCATTCCTTTCTCTAAGGTGTATGCGGGTTTTCATATATGTGTACACATATGTATGTGTGTGTACTTGTGGTGAAGACCAAAGGTCAATGTAGAATGTTTCACCAAATTCAAGGCACTGCACCTTATGTTTGGTGACAGGATCGCTCACTGAACCTAGAGCTCACCAATTCAGGCAGGCTGACTGCTCAGGAAGCCCCAGAGACCGTCTTGTATCCACTCCCCAGTGCTAGGACTATGGGCACATGACACCATGCCCAGCTCTTCACATGGGTTTCAGGTCCCAAAATCCAAGCCTCATGCCCAAACCTCAAACACTTCACTGACTAAGCCATCTGCTGTGTCCTATTTTCAATGTTTTTGAGACACTGGTAGCAAGTTAAAAAAAAAAAAAAAAAACAGAGTGAGGGCTGGATTCAAGGAGATACCGTCTTGTGTTCCAGTGAAAGGTTTGCAGACAAGTATACACATTTTTAAGGAGAGACATTGGCTCCATCTTTAAGTCTCTTAACCTTCTGCTCAGTGTCAATTAAAGAATCTTGATGTTATTAAACATTCTCATGTAACAAATACTTACTTCTTCAATCATAGGTCCCTTACTCAGGGATGCATTCCAGAAATTCTTTATAGGGTGATTTTATTTTTGTAGAAACATCATAGTGTGTACTTGGATAAGCTAGGACAGCAATATCATTACTAAGGACAGAGTTCTATGAGGTCACCATCGAACACACAGCCTATCATTCACCCACAGATCATGTTGCGACATATAACTATACCTATCATGCTAAGCACCATCTTCAGAGCCAGGAATCCAGATAAGAAGCAAGGACGTGTTTTCAACAGGTTCCCGCTCTGGTAAGAAGAGGAACGACTAACACAGACAGGAGTTGGGGAGATGGCTCAGTCAGAGGAACACTCACTTGAAGGTGTGGGGCTCTGAGTTCCATCTCCAGAGCCCATTAAAAAGAAATAAACACAAAGCAATAAACCATAACCACCACCACTCCTCCCCAGAAGCGTGGAGTTCATTTCTGAGCGTCAGCTACTCCTGAGCATGAGGCCTGGCCTGGGGTGTGGTTGATATACCCAGCAGTCCTCTGTTGGAGAAAACAGTGTTTTTGTTGTTGCTATGGTTTGGTGTCTTCGTCTTCTTGGGTTTTGTTTTGTTTTGAAAGGGAAAGAGAACCTGTGCCTGTGTGTAGTGCGTGCCACCACACTTGGCTTTCTGCATTTAATTACTTAAATTACATTCATTTATTTTTAATTTTTTTCAGACAGTATATTTGGATCATCTTCTTTCATCTCCCCATACCTTCGTGTATTCTTCCACACCTCCCTACGTACCCAACATCATGTTCTTTGTCCTTTGCTATAGAACACTAGAATCTCCTAGGTCAAAGTACATCTCAGAAAGTTCCTTACCATCCATCTCAAATAGTCCCCAACCTAAGCCAAGCGGGGGGTATATGCCTTTAATCCCAGCACTCAGGAGGCAGAGGCAGGTGGATCTTTGAGTTCAAGACGAGCCTGGTCAACAGAGCCAGTTTTAGGGCAGCCAAGTCTAGAATAAAAAACTCTGTCTGAAAAAAAACAAAACAAACAAACAAAATATATCCCTCCCCCCGCTCCTGCACTGAAGTGATCATGGCCTTGACTCCTGTTTATTGCCATCCCAGCACTAGGCTTATTCAATATTGCCTATCAATATCTTTGCAGGTGTGGGGGGGTGTCTGTGGTGTGTGTGTGTGTCTGTGTGTGTCTGTGTGGTGTGTGTATGTGTATGTGTGTGTCTGTGTGGTGTGTGTGTGTGTGTATCTGTGTGGTGTGTGTGTATGTGTGTATGTGTATGTGTGTCTGTGTGTGTGTCTGTGTGTTGTCTGTGTGGTATGTGTGTGGTGTGCACATGTATGTGTATCCTGCAGCAAGGGACATTCACGTGCCCTTGCTCTGCTGAACTTATGAAGCAGGAAGAAGGTCTGGGCAGGCGACAGAGGAGGGGACTGGGTACTCAAAGCACCGCTTCTCAATGGGACTCAGCACTCTCAGTAAGAGAGCATTGGACCTCAATAGCTCAGTCAGCTTTAGAACGTTCTGAAGAGGTGATTTAGAGGGTTTGGTCGCGGAGGACTCTTCAGGTTCCCTATGTATTTGGAATGTTTAGCTCAGGTGTCAGTCCATAGAGGCTGGGGGATACCCTGAAATAGTTCAGAGTGAAGGCCTTCCATTTTTGAAAGACTCATGAGAATATTCACACAGGCCAGCAATCTGGACAAACATGTGGTCATAGCTTGGTTAGGTCCACAATTGACTCAAACACCAGTTCCTTCCATTCTCACGTCACAGCCCGCAAGGAGAGAAACTATGTATTCCCCATTGCTTTGATTCCTCCTCCTTAAGGAATACTTCTAGCAAAATACCCTAATTAACTAGCTTAACCTAGGTCCCTGGAAATGATCTGTGACTTCTAATTTGAAATATTTTAAACCTCAAGAAAAGCCATAAATTAATATAATTGTCTCTGTCATTCTATAAAATGCATAATTAGAAATTAACACAGCTTGACTATATATGGAGAGCAGGCAGGGTTTACAATCCATGTATCCAGAAATAATTACGGCGAGTCCATTCAGCAAGGCTGCTGCAGCCTGTCATCTGGCTTGCTTTATGGCACATATCATCAGGCAGTAAGATCATCTGTGAGAAGGATGGGTCCCATAAACGACATAGGTCAGCTTAACGATAATATACTTGGGGATAGGAAGCTCGCCAGGCTTACCACCGAGGATTCTTCAGAGGAGGGAGGAGGGGTCCAGGTATCCAAGATATTTTATTTCTTTCATTTTTAAAACAATCTAGAGCAGAAAGGGCACAAGACTAATACATATTAACTCCAGGGATGGGAAAATGAGTACCTGTTGTCTTTCTCTGTGCTTTTCTGTAGGGAAAAAAAATGATGCCGGAAGAGAGCGCATGTTTAGAGGGTGGGAGATGCTTCAGTTAACATTTCTCGCAGAATGTGTTAAATTGGGTAGGAGGCCTATAATTACTTCTTCCCAGCGCTGTTTGCCAGTTTGAGAAGTCATTCTGAACTCATCATGAGAGTTTGTTCTGTTTTATTAATTCTGGGGAACCAACTGGGGTGTTGTCAAATGCTTTCTGGCTTGTCTGTTTCGTAGCTTCCTCCCTTCTTCCATTGTTACACTGTCAGTAGGAATCTTTGTCCCAGAAATACTTCCAGAAAAATTAGAAGACTTGAGACACTCTGCTCCTTTTCAAGGAAAGCTGGCTGTGTTGCTCTGTTTCCTTCAGACTTCTGCCAGTATCTAAGAAGTTTGAAGTCAGTTTTTCTATGGTCCTTTTCCCTCTTAATGTACATTTTCAGTATGAACAGGTAACAGCACATTTGGCTCTAATATGCCTATAAAGGTCAGCTGATAGCCGCCATACTAAGTCTTGCCAAGACAAGGGAAACTGTCATCCAATAACACAGCTGAGCTCTGCTCCAGGGACCGGAAAAGAGATGGAGTGTGTAGGTTTGAAAGCTTATATTTTTACCCAATAATGTTTACCAGTTTCATAGAAGCCATGGATTCTTCTCTCCTTCAAGAAGGGGGGCGGGAAGAAGCAGAAAAAGAGGACAAGGAAGGCATTTTCAGCAGCTCGGTAGTAAGCTGCAGGAGAGAATTGCCGTGATGGGATCCAGTGGATTGAATCCTGTGTGCTGACTGACAGGAAATAGTGTTCACTGTGGCTTCCATTTATAGAAAGGAACACTGCCAAATAAAGCTTAACCTTATCTGGAAGCTTTTCAGCATAAACCCCAAATCAGCAATACTAGCTCACTCAAAAATTCATATTTCTTCAGAAGCTTAATTGCCAAATATGCCATGAGCTATAAAAAGAACGAGCCTGGAGGAGGGAGGCGGCCTCGCACCATGCAGATGAAGCGGCTGCCATGCAGGGTCCTGACAGACCACACTGGGTGCTGGTGGACCAGGCTAACAAACTGGCATGCCCACAGGGACTGCACTTCGGTTCTCTGCTGTGAGGTACCATATTCTCCAGGCCAGAAAGTGATAAATTAACCGCGTGTAGTGTCACTGACCTGCCAGACACTACCACGGGGCTCAGTTTCCAAAAATCTCATCTCTTAACCCTGATGGAGGCACCAGCCCCCTGGGATGGAGGAAAGCCACAAACACAAGGACACGGAGGCAACAAAGCGTTGAAGTCAGGGTCAGAACTCCCAAGTCCAAGAGCAGAACTCATGCTTCTTCCTGTATCCTTCTCCCACTTACCGGTGGTCACTGGGTGTGGGTACACCTAGAAATTGTACCTGATGCAGTGTGATGCTTTGATACAAGTATACAATGTGAAATGATGCAGGCAAGGGACTCCGCGACTCCATCTTTGTACATATATTGTTTCTTTGTGTAGAGAACATTGGAGATTCCATTGTAGCCTTTGTGGGTGGTGGAGGGCAGGGGCTACTCAGCTAAGATAACGCTGACGCCTTTCTTTGTTACACTTGCCCTGAGTCTCTGCACTCCTATGGTGGCTGCACAAATTGTCACTTTGTTGTCTGTCCACATTTATCCATGGTAAAGTTGAGAAGACCTTTCCAGCTCTTTCTGTCTGGACCCAAAGTTTCTTGCCACTGTAATTCTAGTTTCCCTACCACTATCAACCTTCTTGCTCAACTCGAATATCAAAGTCCATCCTAAAGATTGCCCACCCAGGAGTGCTGTACACATCCCACACTCATGTGCAAAGCCAGGAGCATCTGGGGATGTTTCTAATCCCACAGCTAGGCAAGCAGAGATAGAAGGAACTTTCTGGCTCACAGGCCAGCCTGTCTAGTCAAATTTGGGAATTTCAGGCTCAGTGAGAGAGGCTATCTCACAAAGTAAGGTAAACAGCCATTGAGGAAAACACTTAATGTTCGCCTCTGGCTTATACACAAGCATACATATATGTACACAGGAAAGATAGATAGATAGATAGATAGATAGATAGATAGATAGATAGATAGATAGATAGATAGATAGATAGATTCACACACCTATGTGTATATGTGTGGTGTGTATGATATACACATGTGACATATGTGTATATCATATATGTGTGTGATATACATACACACATATGTATATATGTATATATACACACATATGTATATATGTGTGTGTCTGTATGTATGTATCACAGAGGAAGAGAGAGCAATAACCCGCCCATTTAAAACATTCCTCAGTCCTCATCTTTAGGGCAGCCCTCTTTCCTGGATGCCCAGAGCATTGTCTGGTTACTCACTCTTCATGCAGGGACTGTCCTGTATGGAAGGTAGTCTATTTCTAAATATATTACACCTCACCTAAGAGAATACAGGGTCTTCCTACTATATCTTAGTTTATTATTACATAAATATTATACATTATTACCTTGTGTCTTAAACAAAGTGACTTATTCTGGAATAATAGCAGATTTTTTAAAAAGAATTAATATTTCACATTTACAGTTTCCTATATTCTCATCCCACACCCAGTGCCCAAATAGCACTGAAAATAAAGATTAACTGGACCCTCTTACAGCATTCATCATCAGCACGCAGTCACAATTATATGCAATTAAAGGTCAGCAGCCCTGCATCAGGTCTTCCATTCTCCTCTCAGTAGCTTTGAGTCCTCAAGCACATGATGACACTCTGAGCTTCAGTGGGGATAAACTGAGGGACAATAACAATTCACAGGATTGCTGGAAAGATGAATTGAGATAATGGACTGCTAAGCACGGTGCAGAGGTTGGCTTTTTTGCGTAAGTATCACTTGAAAATAATTGCTTCTGGCAGAGAGAAGGAAAGGGATTCGTGTTCACTGAGTGCCATACCTGGCTCAGTGTTCCTACATTGTCTACCTGTGTTGAACCTAAACTTAAAAGGTTACCAGGAGAGATGGGAGCCCAGGGAGCCCAGAGATGGAAATACCGGCCCGGCCTCCAGACTCCATTCTGTGAGTGCATTTGAACATGTACTTTTAATTTAAATTTTGGCATTTTGGTTTGTTCTTGTCATTGGTGCTATTGTTGTTTGAGGCAGAGTCACGCATATCCCAAGCTGTCCTCAAGCACACTCTGTAGCTGAGTGTGACCTTGAATTGGGCATATCACCGCCCAGTTTCCGGGACGTTAGGGACTAAACCAGGACTTTATGCCAACCAACACTCTGCCCACTGAGCTACATCCAAGCCTTGTGTTTGTACAACTGCAGCGATCTATCCCATCAGAACACCAAGAGCAGCTCACCGCTCTGGCCTTCCCCTGTGCACTGACATGGTGTGGTTTGGGAATGAGGCTCGGACCACACAGTGAACACACTTAACTCAGGCTCTCAGTCCCCAGGATCGGAGTCCCTGAGTAGTTCCACCGGAGCCCCAGTAACTTACATAGAGATCATACTGTTGCAATTTGATCTTCGGCCCCAGTCAAATCCAGCCTGATACGAGACAGGCACCAAGTATTCCTATGACCAAGAAGCCCGACAAGTGTGCCCATCTGCACATCTGCCAGTGCCACCCTCCCATGCCACGGCCTGCACTTGACAGATGGATGTGTGCACACCTTCCCCTTGGACTGCTGGAGCTCACTGCCGAGAGTTCTAATCTAAAGGTCTGAAGCAGCATGCTTCCTGTCTTTTATCCACTTCCTGTTTAAAGAGTAGACACCTAAGACTGAGGTTAAAACCAGTGTGTACAGTCCCCACCCTGTGTCCACATGAAATCAGACGGTGAACCACTTTCTTTTCTTTTATTCCCTCAAGCTACGTGCTGTTTCTATTCCGTATGCAGCCATCATTACTTGGGATGTTTAGTAAACCCAGAACCAACTGTTCAGAACATGTCTCCTTATTTACCTGAAAATATCCAGACTACTTAGCCATCTCTAAACTGATCCAGTGCCTCTCGTGACTTGCCACCCCATTTGACCCCACTCTTGAGGCCACACAGCACCTGTTTTAGTTACATTTCTATTGCTGTAATAAATACCATGACCATGTTGTAAAGCAACTTGGAGAAAAAGGGCTTATTTGACTTCATAGATTATAGTTCCTTATGGAGGAAGTTGAGGGTGGGAACTGGAGGCCGGACTGGAGCAGAGGCCATTAAGGAACATGGCTCCCCATGGCTTACTCACTTCACTTTCTTACCCAACCCATGACCACCAGCCCAGGAATGGCACAACCTAGAGTGGCCTGGGCCATCCCACATCAATAATCAACCAAAAATTGCCTAACACATTTGCATTTGCCTACAGGCATTTTTTTTCAGTTGAGGTTCCTCTTCCCAAATAACTTTAGTGTGTCAAGGTGATAATAAGACAAACAAACAAATAAAAAACCACCAAATAAATAAAACGAACAAGATCAAAATCTCTTTATGTCACACCATCTCTGCCACCTCATGTCCTGGGCTCCATGGGCCCCTTCAGACCACCGCGAATTTCCTATGCCTCATGTATTCCTAGGACTCAAAACCCTTCTCATATCAAGAGCTGTCCCTAGACACTCTGGCTATGAGCAGGATTTCTTTCCGCCTACAAAACCTCTCTGGTTGGAACAGAGTGTAGTGTCTCCTGAGTGACTTGTCTTTGGACAAGCTGACATTCAGCTGGATTTCCCCTACCTGATAACTGCTGAAATGCAGAGAATTTCACCTTCACCTTCCTCCCAGGAAGGAAAGGCCCTGACAGTTCACATTTGTAAGTGAACCTCAGCTTCAGTCCCGGCTCATATCATAGCTTTCCACGTTATTTTCTTTTTGACTCACATGTCTCTCTGACTTAATATATTTTATCTGGCTATGTTGCTTGCATTTTTATTTGGATGGAGGGAGGCAGCAGAAGAAAGCTCCATTCATTCCTAATCATTCCTGGCATAGACAGCCTTTTAGTCCCTGGATGCAAAGCTGGCAAGAAAGACCTTCACATGTCGGTGTTTGTTGGTGCAGAAGGAGATGCCTAGAAGCATGCACAGTTCTTCTGGCCGTCGCTGTCATGATGAGTCAAGACTCCCAGGGCCTTAGTACAACAGCAGGGAAGCCTACTGTTCGAACTGCATGTGTTTATCTGAGTCCGTTCGTGTAGGAGTGTGCTGCACACTGCTAGAAGCCCACACAGTGTTTTGCTTCCTTCTTTACCAAGAGAAATGCATCTTTGCTCCAGGTAGCAACATATCCTTTTAAAAGGAAAATCCACAGAAGGGTCAGGGAGATGGCTGACTATGTAAGGCACTTACTGCAGCAAGCGTGAGGACTGGATCTCAGAGCCCCAGCACCCAGACAAGCACAGGTGAGTCTGACGGTGCCTCTGAAACCCAGCGCTAGAGAGGATGACTAGCTAGTGTAGCACAGAAGCCAGCTCTGAGCTCAAATGAGAGACCATGACTTAACATATAAAGTGGAGAGCAGTCAAGAAACACATGCTACACCAACCTGTGGCATCCACACACATCCACATGTACACGTATACAGATGCAGCCACATATACATATACCCACAAACATGCAGACTCGCTTTCACGTACATACACACAGGCACACACAACACACATATGCGAAAACATAAAAATAAATAAAATAGTAATGAACACTTCCTTTCCTCAGGGGAGATTTGTCTGTCAAGGAGGATGGTCATGTACCACACTTCTGGCCAGTGAGTGATCTGGAGAAGCCTCCATTTTAGGACCATCAAAGCCATTGTTCTTATAAATTTTGATACTGCTTACCAAAAAACTTAAAAAATCTGAAATGCTCCAAAATCCTAAAGCTTTTTAAGCCATAAGCAGATGTGACATGAGTATAGAATTTCACACCAGACCTACATGTAATAAAGTCACAGTCCAAAAAAAACCAAGCTTAAAACAATGTAGTTATTATTCTTGATGAAAAAGCAATCTCCTGGATCTCCATGACTGCAATTTATATTTTCTGCGCACCTCCAGATTCCCCCTACATCCATATACACGCACACCCAAAAAAGGAATAAAATGCTATGTGTTCAGGACAACAGCGGGCTCTGAGATTCTGAATTCAGATATCTGGTACCCCATAAAATCCAGGTGTGGTCACACACTTCTACCACCTGGGTGTTATAGAGCAAAGGCAGGTGGAGTCTCGGCACAGAGCTCACTGGCCAGGCAACCTAGTCCTTTAGTAAACTCTGGGTCTCAAAGGACAAGATGGAGGACTGGCAAGATGGCTCAGTGGTTAAAGATGCTGCCGAATCAGATAATCTGAGTTTGATCCCCAGGACCCACATGGTGGAAAGAGACATCCAACTCCCACAAACTATCTGCTGACTTTTACACACACACACACACACACACACACACACTCACACACACACAAAACATGCATTTACATAATAAATAAATGAAATTTTTAAGAAATAAAGTTGAAATATAGTCAAAGACACTCAACAGCAACCTGGGGTCTTCACACACACATACATACATACATACATACATACGTACATACATACGTACATACATACATAAAAACAGAAACATACACAAATAGATACACACACGTACCACATGCACGCATGACAATGCAAATACAAAGGTATTGCTTAAATGATCAAAATATGCAAATATTCCAAAGTCTAAAACAAACTAAGCCTCAACTCTTTCTGCTCTTTATTTTGGATAAAGGAATCATGTCCTGCGATAAGAACACAGACACTGGTCTACACCTCTTGCTTCATGATTTCCCTTCTCAGTACCGGGGACATGGGTGTAATGACAGGAGGACAAGGGTCACATTGTAAACTCGGGGATGTCAGAGAAGGCAGAGCAAATGAATATAGGATCCTGGGACCCTGATGATGTTGAAAACCTGTTTCACTGGTGCGAGGCCACCACCCAGTATCTACCCAGTATCCCCCACAGTCAGGGGCACAAAGAATCCGTGATTTCCACCAAGAATTTAGAATTTAGCATTGTACACAACTGGTGTCCATCCCTAGCAACGATGGAAGTCTGTGTTTAGTAATGAGCATGATAAATAAGACGTGATCCAAGTCCACAACAGCTGTCATTTGTGAAGGGAGATAAAAAGCTCAAGAGTAATTTTCATAATTCTAAATGTAACTTGGCAGGTGTGTGAGCCATAACTGGGGTGATCAAGGAAGACTGGAAGAGGGAGCACTGATGTGGAGTTAAAAGCATTTAAATTGGGCCACATGGCACTAAAATACCACTTTTGTCCCACCTGGAGGGACACTGTGCAGTCCACGAGGAGAAATCTCTGCGGGTAGTGCGGTACAAACTGCACATCTTAAAGAGGACTGTCAAGCCATTGCCATCACTCTTGGCATGGGGCTGGAGAGAGCAGCTGGGCCAGATGTGGGCACGGGATTGTTTCATTTTGATTCCCTCATCCTTCCTTTTGAAGAATGTCACACACATGCGTTCTTAGAGGCTTTTCTCCCGTTCTCCTTAAGGGATGCTGGTGTCTGCTAGCTGATGCCTTAAGGGAGCACGGGCAGAGCAGCATCACACAGCAGGGTTTGAGTAACGAGGTTAAAGCACTCAATGGCCCTGTCCTGAATGGGAACAGCAGCTCTGAGAAGAGACCTCCATCCAGACCTCAGACCCCAAACCTCATGTCCTAGAATGGCTACGCAGAGGACCTGAACAGCCAAAAAAAAACACACAGCACTTCAAAGCGGTTTTTCTGGTCCACAATAAGCCAACATGGGAAATGTGGGTCATCACACACATCAATCAAACAGTGCAGCCAGCCTCTTCCCACTCTGCTCACCACCCTAAAAAGCCCCCATTGGGTTGTCCATTCAAGGCTGGAACCCAAGAGCAATGTGGGGGATATTTGCCATATCTTCCTATTATGGCCCATTTTTATTACAAGGTATATTCAGAGAGCGTGTTAGAAAACCACAGGTAAGCAGGGCACTAGGCCCCCGTCTGTCCTAGCTGGCACTTGGTGCCTGCTTGTCCACCAGTGCTCAGTTCTTCCTGGAGAGCTTCTGAGTGCAAGCGTCAGAAAAGGAGGGAGCCTCAAACTCTGGGATACTCATTAGATAAGCCTTTGTGTCCTGAACCAAAGGATGGGAAAGCTGGGGAGAGGGTATCACTAGACAGAGGGATTATACCTCCTTGAACAACGGTTCAGGCAATGAGGAATTCAGGGAGCAGGGAAATGAAATCAGGAGAAGAAAAAAAAATCCATTGCTTTGTACAAAATCAGCATGCCAGCCATTTTTGCCTTTTGACCAGGCTGACCCCTGGCGTCTTCAGCCGTTAAAATAAATTTGCCCCTCCTTCAGCACTTTGACTTCCCAGTACCGTAACTATAAAGTGAGGATTATAACTTCTCACAGTCTGCCGTAGGCCTTGCTTGCTGAGCAGCCTTCCAAAGCCTGCTGCTGGCTACATGCTGGGCGTCTTTTCCTCTCAGACTCCAAGGCCCCGCTCACCAGTCACTTAAGGGAAGGAGCCAAACTCACGTCCCACTGAAACCACATAGACTTCAAAGCAAAATGCCCCTGACACCAGAACCCATATGAGTCCACATCATGGTTCTGGGGACCCTGGATTGTTTTCACCAGGCCCAGGCCCCCAAAGTGTCAGGTTATCAACCCTTACTTCTCCTTCAAAGACATGAGCACCTGCGACAGACCCAGGGCCGCCTATGCTGGTCTGCAGCCTTTCTTCAAAGGTTTCCTAGTCTTCCCTGTAAATAACACCCCTGAGACCATGCCCTGAGGACATGCAGTTCACACCTGAGCTCCCTCCAGAATCTGAAGCCCTGTGCCTATCCTGATCCATGGACTTTGGTTAACATGCACGGAAACCATCATTCTCCCTGCAAAATCAATGACTGCCAAAAACGCTTTTACCTTAAACGAATGGACTATAATGTCAGCTAAATTCACGTCAGTAATCTCAAAGGTTAAATTTGAAGCTATAACCACATCTTTTCATCATAACACATAGTCAGGAAGCATCGTGCAGCATGTGGAAAGCACATTTCTGTCTAATGGGATGAGCTTCAAACATAAATTAATATATGCAAATTAGTTTTGCTTATTTATTTTGCAAAAAGTCAATATTTCCATGAAGCATTAAATTTATCCCCTGGTACATTAATTTCAAAAAAACCATAATGGCTATAGAAACAAATTTCTGACACATGTAAGTTGAAGAAATGCAGAACTAAAATGGTACAGTTAGCGGTCTGCAGACCCTGGCTGCCAGCAGAGAAGTAGACAGTAACTCTTGACAAAGACAGAAATTCCATATTGATTTTTTTACCCATAATTTAAAGTTGATTAATTGAGTTTGCCTTACATTCAGTTCAATGAAAGCAATTTGCTTACATTTCAAATGGGTTTAAAATGAGTATTTATTTATCTACTTATTTCATAATTAGATGTGAAAAGAACATAAAAATCAAGAAGGCAGCAAAAATAAGATAACCATAGGCAGCTTGGCTTGCCCTGTTAACTGTTCTTTTCCCAGGAAGATGCAGCACAGTGCCTGCGATACAGAAGGTCTTAATTGATATTTTATATAGGTAAATAAATCAATTATTTGATTAACTGCTTGCAGTATCTTACGATGCCTTTAGCCAATTAAAATACTAATAGCAGCTGACACTTACCCTAGACATTCACTACGTGGAAATGCTGTTCACAGATAAGGACACGGGGCCCGACAAGGTTCAGCTTAAGAGCCCGGAACAAAGCGAATGTCTCAGTTGGGGTTTCTAGTGCTGCGATTAAACATCATAAGCAAATCAACTCGAGGAGGAAAGGGTGTGCTCAGTTTACCTTTCCACGTCACGGTCTGTCGTTGGGGGCGTCAGAACAAGAACTCCGGGAAGAAGCCGTGGAGAAACTCTGATACTGACTTCCTCCTCGTGACTTGTACAGCCTGCTCTCCTTTACAGCTCAGGACAGCTTCCCAGTGAGAGAACCACCCATGGCGACCTGGGCCCTCCCATATCAATCATTAATCAAGAAAATGCTCCACAGGCCAGTCGGATGGGGACGTCTTCTCAATTAAGATTCCCACTTCCCAAATGACGCTAAAGTGTCAAGTCTACACAAAAAAAGCCAATCAGGACAGTAGATGGCAGGTACGGCTACAAAGCGGGCCAGCCCCACTTGGACAGCGCTTCTCCAGCCTAGGCCACGGCTGATGGCTGGAACACCTGCAGATAGGCATCCGGAGCTACCTGACAGAATCCGGTTTCCTGCCTAGCATCAGACTCTATGGTCCTGAGGGATTTCTCACAGTCAAGAGACAAGGCAGAACACTGCCCTGTGTTCTCCACAATTCAAAATTGTCACTAAGCGACTTGAGTCTGGCTTCCACCGGAACGCCAACTCTTCGATGTGGTAAATACCGTCACAGGGGTGTAGTCTCCTCGCAGGCTCTGCAATGTGGGAAACCAAGTAAATGTCGGACAGTGGTTGGGGAAGAAGAACGAGGGTAGGTGCAGCCATGTCACACATCTCCTCAAAACAACTAGATTATTGGGGTTTTATTGGCTGCCACTATCTGCTACCGGCTTCTACTCTGGCGACAAAAACTAGATGGGAAATTCCAACCTCTGAGAACTGAATGATTTCATTGTCTCTATTTTAGAGCAAACCTCTTCTAGGTGCATATCCATCTCTGTGCATGTCCATCTCTACGCATGCCCATCTCTGCGCATGCCCATCTCTGCGCATGCCCATCTCTGCGCATGCCCATCTCTGCGCATGCCCATCTCTGCGCATGCCCATCTCTGCGCGTGTTATCTCTGCGCATGCCCATCTCTACGCATGTCATCTCTGCGCATGCCCATCTCTGCGCATGCCCATCTCTGCGCATGCCCATCTCTGCACATGCCCATCTCTACGCATGCCCATCTCTGCGCATGCCCATCTCTGCACATATTCATTTGTATGCATGCCCATCTGTGCATATGCCTGTCTGTGTGCATGTCCATCTACATACAAGTCCATCTGTGTGTATATCCATTTAATAGCCAGCTAACTGGGTTCCTCTCACATCCATGTTCTCTTCGAAGAGAAAGGTGCTCTGGACTCTAATACAAAGGCTGAATGAATTAAGATTCCTAAGATTTAAGATCAAGTACTGGGGGATAGCTCAGCTGGTAAAGCACATGCCACACACACATGAGTCCAAGCCCCAGTGCTCACATGAAAAGTGTTCACAGTGGTGTGCGCTTGCAATCCCACCACTGAAAAGGCAGCGGAAAGAGATTATCCACAGCTTCCTGGCCAACCAGCCTTGACAAAGGTGAGACCCGAAAAAACTGTCTCAAAAACTGGGTAGAGAAATCTTTAGGAGTGACACCAGAGGTTGACCTCTGGCCTCCACATGCACACATGGACCCAAACGCACATATGTACTTGCACACATGCACAGACATGCCCCTATGTACACACCCACATACACACACACACAGTTCAAGGTCAATCTTATTTCCCTTATTTTCAAATCCTGATAATTGGGAGGGGGTTTGATGTAATTCCAAAGAGCTGAAAACAACATCATATGTGTTTAATACTTTTAACAGCTAATAATGGAGAAGTGGTTCAAAACGGGAAAATTGTTAACGGGATAACCATTAGAAAGACGTCATTATTGCCTGGTTCACTGAACGGTGAAAATTGTTAATGGGATGACCATTAAAAAGGCGTCATTATTGCATGGTTCACTGAGAGGTGTCTTGCTCTTATGCTTTCTGAATGCACGTGTTACACTGTAAATGGTGTAAGTACATGTTTACCTATAGACCACAAGACTTGGTGCCTACTACTTCTCAGGTCATCGAGAGTAGACAGTGGAACAGGACATATAATTCGGTGTCACCACTGAATGAATGCCACCAGGGTAAAGAAAAAATGTGAAGGCTGGGAAGGTGAGCCAGCAAGCTTGCTCTTTGATGAAGGAGTGCAGAGGTCACCGCTACTCCTTACACAATGCAACTTTCTCTTTGGAAAAAGCTGCCTCCCCTGAAAAGTTTATAATTATTTTAATGATACAGTTGCATTGTTGAATGGTACCTTACATGAGAAAATTCTAAAAACACTCTGGAAAGTTCAAGTGGCTAAATTAGGAGCCATAAACAGTCCTGGCTCCAAATTTAAGTGGAAATATAAATATTTAGTTTGAACTAGATCTCTAACCTATACTTTCCCGTGTAACCAGAGTCTATCTTCAACAAGTAAGAGGCATCTTTTCAAACAATAGGACTCAAGAACACAATGCAGTCTCTTTGCTTGGGGGAAGGGCTCAAATCTCTCATTTAAAAAACTGTACAATTTCCTTGCTATTTGTGCCTAATGCAGGATTTCACTGTGTAGCCTTCCCAGATTTGCCTTGAACTCACAAAGCTCCTGTCTTGGCCTCCTGGGAGCTAGAATTATAAGCTCACAGCACTACCACACCTGATCTAAAATGGGGTTTCTGCAAAAACGTCCACACTAGTTTAGCATTTCCCAGTCACCTGACCGAGAGTTCCCTAGGGATCCAAGGCAGCCACTATCCAACAGCACACCTGGATTAATTTCCATCAGCTCAGCATCTTAAAAAAACAAATTAACATGGACTATCTTCTAATTCTGGAGGTCAGAAGTCCTAGGTGGGTCCCACTATCTGAGCTAGATTTCCCTTCTGAGAGCTGGAAGAGGAATCCCTCCATTCCTTTGCTCTCCCCACATCCTAGAGACTGCCTGTGCTTTCTGGCCAATGACTCATCTCCCCTTTCCCAAGCCAGTGACAGTGGTGTAGGAGGGGCCTTCTGTATTTCTGTTGCTTTCATTGGTTGAATAAAGAAACTGCCTTGGCCTTTTGATAGGGCAGCCCTTAGGTGGGCATAATAGGCAGAACAGAGAAAGGAAGTGTGGGAGACACCATGTTTCTCTGGCCTGAGATGGACGTAAATTAGGGTCTTTCCCAGTAAGCCGCCACCCCGTGGTGATATACAGATTACTAGATATGGGTTAAAATAATATATGAGAGTTAGCCAAGAAGAGGTTAGAATTTATGGGCCAGGCAGTAATTTAATTAATACAGTTTGTGTGTAATTATTTCAGGTATAAGTTAGCCAGGACCAAAAGCAGGCCCACAGCCGGGAGCTGGAAGCCGGGAACTGGGGAACGCAGTCCCCACAGCCCGCTCCTCTTCACTGCAACAGACGGGCTGAATTTTTCTCAGCCTGCAACACTGACCTCATCATCTCTTGTCATCTTTTGACTCTTTAGAAGTCTTGTGATTGTCCCATTCCCACCTTGAAAGATTCCTTTTGGTACCTAAAGTAATAAATAAACATTGTGAGAATTAGGATGTGGCCATCATTGGGAGACCAGGATTCTGCTCTCCACAAAACTGACATCTAATAAATACGTGTTCATAAAATACACCAAAAGAGCTATGGGTTCAAAACAAGCCACACAGACAGCACTTCTCTGGTATTTCAGGTACTGCAGCCATATGGACTTAGTGCACAGAAGTGCGCTGCCCCCTGTGCAGCATGTCTATGTGTCATGCCCTTCCAATGGGATTATGGGACTGCTCCAGGGACTCAGGTGTGATGCAGAAAGGACCAAGTGTCTGTGGAACCCCACCTTGTATCCTTCAGCTAACAATGGGCAGCTTTCCAGACGCAGCCTGCAAGAGCAGGAAGCTGGACTCTGCCTGGTCGGTCTCCTTATCAGCACCTGCGTAAAACTGGGTGTCCTCTTAAAATGCTAACCTGTTCATGTCCATGCTTCCATCTACCCATCTCCATTGTTTCTGTGTATTTTGGCCCTGATTTCATCTTAACCTAAGTGACTACTTCAGACAAGAAATAGGTTCATCTGACAGGATTGAGAAATTCCCTTTTTTCACTGGTGTAGAAATCCAGGCACTAAGCTACGGCCCTCTGCCTGTCCAAGGCACAGGGTATTGCTGGAAGGCAGCTTGATACAAGCCTAAGATGATGTACCATCATCTCTGAATTTCTTAAGGCATGTGGGGGGTAGTTTTGGATTCATAGGAAAACTGAGAGGAAAATATAGAGATTTCAAATAGATCACTTTCCCTAGTCAGCGTTTGCCCGGCCTCCTTCATTATCAGCATCCCCACTAGAGTGCTATGCTTCTGACAACTGATGAACACACTCTGACACATTTTAATCAACCAAACTGCCTACGTTATATTAAGATTTAGTCTTCGTATGTACACTCTATTGGCACTATGGTTTGGATTGTCACCCATAGAGTTGTGAATTAAAGGCTTTGGTGCCCTGGGAGGTGGGCCTCATGGATATTCCTGTGTTCTGGAGGATGTTAAGGGGATTGTACCCTAGTACCTTCCTAGATGACAAGGTGAATGGTTTTGCTCTGCCTGAGCTTGATTCCCTGCTGAAGGCTGACATCCAGCCATTCCTTTGCCTTCCCAGATCCCAGAGGCTGCCTGTGCTTCACATTCCTGCAATGGTGTGCTGTTTCATTAGAGGACCCCAGTGTGTGTGAGTGAGTGTGTGTGTGTGTGTGTGTGTGTGAGAGAGAGAGAGAGAGAGAGAGAGAGAGAGACTCTTTCAGTTCATCATGGTGGGAAAGGAATAAATCCAGAGCAGCTCAGTTCCTGGGAACATTTAGTGGTGGACCAGGAGGCAGGGAGTGACTGTAGCCTGCAAAGTCATATCCCAGGGACCCACTTCCTCCGCTAGGCTTCATTCCCCAAAGCTCTGCAGCCACAACGGCAACCAGCAGCCGGCAGCCAGGAAACAGATGCCCAGGCATGAACCTAGGTGGAAGTCTGCAGATTCAAGCCAGGACACCAGAGGAAACTGGGGAAACTTAAAGTTTCTAACGAAATATTGTTAATTCTGTCTAAGGCACCCGAAAGTTAGAAAGCAGAGGGGGTACGTGGATTTTAAACTTATTGTAAATTGTTGAAACATAAAGATGTGTGGACTTTTCTTTATCAATGAAATATAGAATCTTTAGAGACTGGAGAGATGGCTCAGCAGTTAACAGAACTTGTTGCTCCTGCGGAAAGGCCAAATTCTGTTCCCGGAACCCATGTCAGGCAACTCACAGCCACCTGCCACTCCAGCTTTGGAAGGTTCTGATGCCCTCTTCTGACTTCCACAGACACCTGCACACACGTGCACATATTAGACATGCACACTCACACACAGATTAATGCTGTTCTAAAATATTTAACAGATCAAACATTCCTATTGTCCTAAGATGATTTCTAAGAAAAGATGGATATTTATGACAAATATTAAATATGAAATATTCAACAAATATGAAATAGCCGTTTAATCTAATATTGCAAAAAACTTCCATTAAATTAATAAAATACTCTTTTCCCCTTGTGTATGTTGAGAATGCACGAGTGAACATAGAGACCAAATGCCACCACAAGGAAGAAGTGACTGCCAGCATTTTTATTTGCTGAAAATTCTTTGAACAAGGTCCTCTGTGTGCCTAGCCTGGGCCATGCACTCATTCGGAGGATAAGAGGAAAGCAACAGCTGCTTCTCCATCCTGCTAGACCCCACCTGACAGGGCAGAGACTTCCTTCCCCTGACAGAAACTGAATGTTTGAGGGGAAGAAGATGATTGGCAGTTTTAAAAACTCAAGTCCTTATCAGTAGAATTCTGTGAGTTTGACTTCCACTTTATGAGTTCCTATTTTCTTCCAGGTTTCTTGTAAGTGACAATAGGTTATTTTTACTAAGATAGCCATAGTCTCCTTTCCTTCACACACGGTAGAGACTGCTGGTTACCCGCTTCCCTATGCTTTCCCTAACACCATGGCTGGATTGGTTCCCAGCCTTCCTTGCAGGTAGGTTGTAGCACTGCACCAGGGTGGTGTAACCGAGATCTCTCATAGAAGGTGACAGAGAGCACTGCATGAGAAGCTCAGGAGGCCTGAGAGCAAAGGAGCCAACTCTACTTCCTTCCCCCGCTTCCAGGTGAAATCTGCTCAGAGATGTGCCATGGCTCCCTGAGCAGCACACTGCTCTGCCCGCCCCTGCCCGCCCCTGCCCACCCTGCACTCCTAGGACACCTCGTTCACCTCGACCACTCCTGTAACCGCAATATTAGGGAGTTCATGGCTACTTCCTGAGCCACCAAAATTGTCTAGAGTCCCTTTGCTGTCACACCCTGGCTTTGCCCTGGTAGAAGAGAAGCGTGAGGCCATTCAGGGGTTTCTGTTGACCTGCTATTCATACTCTGAGAGGGGCTGCCACATGTCGATTAAGAGCCCACCCTAGGAATCAAACGCTGCTAGGAATCTCTGCTCCAGCCCTTTCCAGCCCCATCTGGGTGAGATTTAGCCACTCATCACCTCGGCTTTCCCACTGGTAAAACTGAGCTAATGGCAGCACCTGTCCCACAGGCTGGTCACAGGATGAAAAGACGTGTCTACGGAAAACTTAGTCACTATAACTCGCGGGCTCTACATTATTTCAAAAGAAGCCTCATATTTTGCAGTCGTACTTCAGCTATTGGGGGAAAATGAATGCACACTCAGATCAGCCCTAAAAAGAAGTGGCGAGTCAGGATCAAGGCTAGAGAGGTTTGTGCTGCAGCATTGCTGATGCAATCACAACGTTCTTGACAAATTCATAGATGTCCCCACGCTCTCACACTGGTGGCAGCTCAAGTCAGAATTCCATCCCGTCTCAGGTTCTGTGAGTGTAAGCCTGATTCTTAATCTTATTTGCACAGGCTCATTCTAATCTGAGAACACACTCACACACACACACACACACACACACACACACACACACACAGCTTGCTCACTCCACAGTCCAGCCCACGATTCGGGCTTTGGTAGAAGGAAGTACTGTCCATCACTAAAGAGACACGTCACAAGCTGCACAAAAGGCGGCTTGTTAGGTTCATTTCTTGAATGTTAATGCTTTCCCAGAATTTTAGGTGTGCATTACTGCACTATGGGAAGAAAAAGGCCAACCTTTCCTCACCCCTGGAAGACATAGATTGCTCACCAGTGAGAATCCTGGGCCATTCAAGGTGAGATGAAAGGGAATGGAAGTAAAAACATTATCACCTCCAAGCAAGCAACCTGATTGCTAAAGAGCCTTGAGGTGCAGAATACATTCCTAAAAATTTTACCAAAGAAAATGGTAATTTTCTTTTAGCTACTTCTCTTTTGGTTTTTTGGTTGGTTGGTTGGTTGGTTTTGTTTTTTAACTGATAGACTTCCCAAAGGCAATGAATACAACGCCCTCTCATTCCCTCTGCCAAGACTTCCCATGGACATTTCCACATAAGCCGTCACATGACTCACTGCATCCTTCAAAATCTACCACTCTGGCAAAGACAGTCGATGATAGGCTTGAAAAGCGAGGCCTTTGGGTGTGATAAGCTGTGGACGGCCTACATGGCAGAGCTCAGAGCTCACTGTCAGGTTCGTTCCTTTGCTTGCTTGCTTCTCAGCCACTAGCTTGAAAGTTTGCAGACAGAGCCTTTGTGGGAACTGTCACCTGCTCCGTACTCACTTCACTGCTGCTCCGTTCTCTCCAGCACAGAGTTTAAGATCAACAAGTGGAAGCAGAGAAACCATGTGGAATGGCTCTGCGTTAAGCCATCCAGACTCAGAAAGGTCTGACTCGTAAAATAGTGAGTTTGCTGACTCCTGGAGTGTTCATGCACAAATGGGGGCAACCTGGGCTGTTGTGGAGACTTCAAGTACCAGATGGCCAGCTAGACTAGAAACAGAGTCCATCCAACGGGGAGAGCCTCAGACCTTGTCACCACACATCATAGACTTTCACTCAATCCATTCCAAGCTAACATTTCTTCTCCTACAGTTTCTGGTTAGCAGAGTCAATTCATAGGATGAAGACTTTGAGAGAAATGAATTGTCCTCTTCCTGGTCCTCTCTCCCCTGGCCACTCTGAAAAGAAAGCTAAAGGGATCCCTAGCTTCACACATTTTGCATTTACTTAGAAGAAAGAGCTGACTACAGTCCCAGGAAGAACGTCACAGACTTTGTAACAGCAGAGCGCCAGCCCCAGGACAGAAAGTCTTGCTTCTTCATTTCCCAAAACCTCTCTCCATCAATAGGAGGCAAGACAAAGAAAGCAGAGAAAATGGACCTGGGAAAGGAAAGATGCTTCAAGATTTAGTTGGCATTTCTCTTTGTCTGTTAGCCAAGAACTTCATTAAAACTAACCAAATCAGGGATTGCTCCCTTTTCTGAAGAGTACCTCCAACAAGAATGTTAAAACAAGTAGGCCACACTTACTTAAAGCTGAAACCTGTGTGACCTTGGAGTTTAGCCTTGCCAACACCTTTCTCCCGGCCCCAGACCTGAACAATGTACCTCATAACCCACTGGGCAGTTTTATATGCGTAGGAGCGTCTTCTAGATAAGGAAAGCCAGGAAACCAGCTCACTTAACACGCAAACTCTGCTTAATCGTTGAACCTGGTTGTAAAATGTGTTGAGTGAACACTGAGACTTCAAAAGTTGTAAAATGCTACAGCTGTTGTCAAGACACTTGAGTACATCCCTCTGTCTCCGCACCCACACTTAAAGTGAGTGCTGTCTCCTTCTCTTACTATGTACTGTGCTCTACTAGGCTTCCCACTAACTCTCAGTGAAATTCCTTGCTGAAGCATCGTCAAAATTTTTGGCTTGGCCTACCAATTTACATCTGTAATCCCAGCAACTGAGAGGCTACAGCAGGAGGATAACTATGAGTTCAAGGCAAGCCTAGGCTTAAAGAATGAAACCCTTTTGTGACAAAAAAAAAGAAAAATTAAATAAATATCCTCACCAGACCAAAAGGCTTCAAAGAGAGGCAGGGCACTTCTCAGATACAGGTGACTGTATGGGCTGTGTCCCCTGCTGACACTGACAGGAGACATCAGGGTATAAGCTGGAAGAGGGGGTGGTGTCACCTATAGTTCCTTCTGTGTACAGGGGAGGCAAAGTCCAAAAGAAAAATTGCTCATAAGGCTCATAAAACTGATCAGCCGTCAAAGTCTTCAAAATCCTGCAGAATCACACAAAATGGTGAGACCTCTAACCCTCATCATAGCTCCTGGTGGCACAGAGGACAGAAAAGGGACAGCACATTCCTTGAGAAGGAAAAAATAAAATAAAATAACCTACACTAACAGTCCCCATGCTTCCTTTTTCAAAATCTCACCATCATTACTCTTCCTGAACCCCAACTTCCTGAACCAACCAAAGGACAATGGTGACAAGTGCAGAACAAATCCTGGAAGTTAGGTCATATGACCCATATGCCAGTCAAGTCTAGGGGGAAAATGCAGCTGCTGAGGGAATTTGCACACCTGCATGTCCAGCCAAGCTACCAAGAAAGAAACCACTTACACTGGTTACTGGAAACATCTGTGGGGTTAAACCTGTGTGTGAGTCATAATATCTAAGCAGGCTGCTATTTGGAATAGACTTTTAAATATAGCCAACTCAAAGATAAGCAAAACAAGTAAAACATCTACGGTGAGCTCCCAGGCAGGAATAAGTAGGTCACTGTGCTCAGCACGGTGCTGTCTGTTCATGCAAGCTAAGTCATGGATGGCTCCCAGTGAACCAAACAGCCCAGACCCAAGGACTGGAGCAAAACTGTGCCAAATGGTCCCTGACTGTCTTCCTAGAGCCAAGTGTGCTTTAATGCTGCCCAGGGGTTTAATCGGCCAGTAATGCTGACATAATTCTCCTGTGTCCCATCAAGTAGAAATCTTACAAATCAGAATGCAACCTGCAGGCCAAGCTTCCCCCAGTCATTGCTCCCCAGACTGACAGGTAGCTTTCACCAGCCCTGCTTTCTGTGTCAGTGCCCAGGGAGCAGAGACAAGAATGACTTGAGGCATTGGGGAATGGAGAACTAATGCTGGCAGGAACCCCCTGGATGAGATAGGTCTCCTCCATATGGGTGTGGAGAGGATCCCCTGTGAGCATGGTCAGAGCCCTTTAAAAAGGTGGGTGAGGAGCTAAGAGGAGGCTGAACACAGGTGCTCTTCCAGAGGACCTGGGTCTGATTCCGACACTCCCAGGATGCATCAGAAGCGCCTGCAATTCCAGTTCCAGGTGATCCAATGCCCTCCTCTGACCTTGTCAGAGGATTGTATTGTATTGTATTATATTGTATTGCTGTCACAATGTATTGTATATCTATAGACATACATTCAGGTAAAACATATGCAAAAAAAATAAAATTAAAAAAACCTTTCATTTGAAAATATGGGTGAGTTTATTTTGTTTCAAGCATGAAATTTATTCAACCATGACAAATTTATTTATCAATAAATTTGTTTTATTTGGGTTTTTAAAAACATGCTAGACATATTTTATTAAAATAAAAATGTTTAAAGTTTCTGCTTAAACTTTACTTCTTTTTTAAAGATTTATTTATTACATACACAGTGCCTTCATGTGTGCCTGCACGCCAGAAGAGGGCGCCAGATCTCACTACAGATGGGTGTGAGCCACCCTGTGATTGCCAGAAATTGAACTCAGGACTTCTGGAAGATCAGCCAGTGCTCTTAACCTCTGGGTCATAGCAACTATCAATATTTTCCTGTTCATATCTGTAATTTTATATTAATAGCTCAGCCAGCCAGGGATATATCTCTGATATAGACTTTGCCTACCATGCACAAGGTCTTAGGGTGACTCCCCTGGACCACAAAATGATACATCTAGAAAATAAATTAAAATCAAGGAATAACTGAGCAGTCAGGCTCTATCAAACTCCATCCTGCATCTTCGTGATGTCTAGTAGGGCTTTTGATGGCCGCAACGTGTGGACCGTACATAGAGAGCGAGAATACCTCTGGAAATGCGTATGGTCACCAGATGCTTTCTTACAGTCAGTTCTAAGTTTTCTGACTTAAAAGAATCAGCTACTGTAAGAGAACTCTGAAGTACTAATCCAGTGTCTTGACTCTGTTCTCTTCTAGAAATTAACGCGCGGGAGCCGCGGTGGCTGCAGATGAACTGGTGTAATGCTAATTGTACCCCTCAAGCTGTCTTTGATGGATGCTTCCTAACAACAAAGCCTGCACTCGGAAAACACTGCTTTTAATTTCCTGTTATCTGCAGGGGTGAAGAGTTCTTAACGGGATTCCTGCAACAAAATACATCCATTTAAAATCAATAAATGTCAGCTATGGTAAACGTCATTTATCAGCTGCCGTAAAGCACATCCCAGAACCAGCAGTTGGATTCAAAAACCATCTCTTGGAAACGAGAACACACAAACAAACTCTGACTCGCTAGTGATTGACCTTTCACTTGATATTAAGTCTTCTCCAACGTCTAGAAATTTAAAAAGCAGTTGTGTCTTAATGAGACTTCCCTGCACCAACAAGGACTTGTCCCATAGCAGCAGCTCGATGTGTGTGTGTGCATGTGTGCATGTGAGTGTGTGTGCATGTGTGTGTGTGTGTGCGTGTATGTGATGCAGGGTGGGTAATGTGTGGGAGTGGACATGTGTGTATTTGTGTGAGAGTGTGCAAGTGTGTGAGAATGTGCATGTGTGCATGCGTGGGAGTGTATGTCAATTGTGTGTTTGTGTGTGTGATATATTAAAATACTATTAAAGTTCATAACTTTACAATAAGCCTGGAAAGGAAGAGCAAAAAAAATGCCCAAACTTTATGTTTGGCGAAGGCGACCGGATGGCAGCATAATCTAATGACTGTAAACAATGTCCCAGTTTTCGCTGGCTGGTCAGCTTTGGAGTGAGCTCCAGGTTAATGAGAGATGTTGTCTCGAACAGCAAGGCTGTCCTCTGATCTTCACATGCATACACATCC
>JAQHUG010000210.1:1200627-1226540 GCA_028555095.1 Dicrostonyx torquatus
CATCTTCTGGACCACACTGTATAAACCGGCGGGGGGCCCATGCATCTTCTGGACCACACTGTATAAACCGGCGGGGGGCCCATGCATCTTCTGGATCCTCTTCAATCTCAGGTCAGACATGCAGAACTAGTAAGTGTGTTTGCAGGCTTCAAAAATCAAGCAAGACACTGAGATTTTTGTCATGGAAGCGCAGTTCCTAGCTGAGACCCAATACTGCCCAGATGCAGCCAGCACTCTCTGGGATCACTGCCTGACAGCTCTTGCTGCCCATTTAACTGGCTGGAGAACACTGAGACTCTCCGAGGCTGCACTTGGATTTTGAATCATAGAGTTCCGGTTCCCAGCAATCTGCCAATTAGCAATACAAAATGCAAATTCTTCTGTAAATTCAGAGAAATTCAAATGATATGGCCCATGTCTTCAGCTGACTGTAGGCAGCAAACCTGCCCTCCAAATAATTCCCAGCTCCCCAGGCTACGAGTATACCATGTATAAAAGGCCTGGAAGTGGGAACCGGTCCTTCTTGTCATCCTCTACTGCTGAAAGTGCAGGTGAGCAGGGCTCCAGGTTGATTTCTACCTCCATCACTCATGAGGACCTCAGTGTGCCATGTGTTCTCCGAGCTTTCCATTAGTGAAGTAGAATTTCAAGTCTTTGAGATTCATGTTCATATTTTACTTTAGAGCCAAATTTTATTTTTATATGACCACATTCAAAATCAACTGGAAATAAAATTTCACTTTAAAGAGACATGCACACTGATTCCCATAATTCCTAAGTGGAACATGATGTTGCTGCCATTGGTAATGGTGACAGCATACAGGCACTTTCGAAAATCCCCAGCATGCACTGGGACCACTGAGAGGGAAGCTATTAGCCTGATAACCAGACATTACAGGAAACTTGTGACTTAAAAGCTTTTCTCTGAGAGAATAGCAAGGCATGAGCTGGGCCCGATCTGCTTCAGACCAGTCAGCCTCTATTACACATGTCTGAATACATGCACAGAAGACTACAGCTATTTTTTCTGAATTTTAAATAAGAAATGAGAGCCAGGTGTGTTGACACAAGCCTATGAGCCCAGCAATCAAGAGGAAAGGCAGGAAGATAAGGAGTTCAATGTCATCCTTGGCTACACAGCAATTTCAAGGTCTAACTAATTAACTAATAAATCAATTAATAAATTAATTGACTGGAAGATGGCCCAAGAGATGAAGCGTTTCCCTTGCAAGGGAGCGGACTCGAGTTAGGACCCCCAGAAACCATGTAAAATCTGGGTGGATATGGCAGCCACTGTAGTCCCAGCTAAGGGGAGGCAGAAATAGGAAATTTCTAGAGTAAGTGGACTAGCCAAAGTAGCCAAAAATGGTGAGTTCCAAGTTCAGCAACAGACTCTGTCTCAGTATCTTAAAAGGGGAATAAAAATTGAAAAAGACACCTGAAATCAACCTTAGGTCTCCACAGGCACATGCACACACCTGCCTGCACACGTGCAAATGCACATATACACATGCATACCCCCAACACACATACATGCACACAAAATATTAATAATAAATATTAAAATAAAAAAGTAAATAACCAATGAGAAGATGCCTGGAGATATATTTGAGTTTCATGGTGCTTGGCTGTCAAGCACAAAGCCCAGGGTTCAATCATGAGGATTAAAAAGAGAGAGAACGAGAGAGCAAGAATGAGAGCGAGAGAGTGATCAGTGCACTGGAGCTCTCATTAGGGGTGAACAAAAGGTCCACAATTCAGCAGACTGAGGTATGTGTCACAGGTAATAACTGAGCCATTATTCTGAATGATAATTCCAGGCTTGCACTGAACACTTTGCCTAATTAGACTTCACACGGGGAAAAATGCTTTAATATTTAACAAGTATAATGGTGCAATCAATGTACACAAATCAAGCCTGATAAGGAGTATTGCTTATTAAAGAGAAAGACAGATGGCCATGGGAAAAGGTACAGTCATTAAATGTAAAACTTCATAGGCTCCAACTGTGAACACCAGCCACATACTTTAAAATTGCTTCCCCCACCGACACTTGATCATTGTTTAGCCCAGTCCTCATGTTCTGTCAACTACAAAACTACCCACGCCATAGATTTAATAAAGTAACTTGATTCAAAGAGATTTGTCCTTGCTATTCCTCAAAGCTGTCTTTTGTAAGCCTCTTTTGCTGATGTCACAGTCCCAGAGAGTCAAGATGTCCAACATCTCTCTTATAATCTTCAGTTAAGTAATTAGGCCTCCTTTTTTTATTACCTTCAAGAGCACTTAATGTGTTGGAAGCCTTCTCAACTGTATTAGATCCAGCCTGCCACACATTGATGAATACATAACTTGCTTACAGAAGCAAACAGAGATGTGGTGAAAATAGACATAGTTACAGACTGTACATAATAATAAAGACTTATAACATGGTTTTCGGTTTTGTTCCCCACCTCAGCTTTACATCACACACAGGGTCCTAGAGAGTCACGTGCTTATTCATGAACATGGCTTCTTACTAACCCTACCTATCGATGATGGAACTGCTGCATTTGCTGACCTGCACATATTTATTGAGAGTCTCATGTGTGTCCATTGTTTGCTGACTGTACCACAGTCATTGGGCTATATCAAAAATGGGGTGGAGGGCTGAACTATGCTCCCTCCACCCAGAAGTCTACAGGCTGATCTAAAGATGACATAAAAGCAGCTAAAGTATTCACAATCCTATACCGTGGTTAGTTTTCTAATTTGCTTTGGTTTTTGACAAGGTCTCATCAACCTGTGTTAACCTTGAACTCGCGATCCTCTTGCATATACCTCCATAGTGCTGGAATGACTAACATGCAAGAGCATCTCGGCAAAACTCAGGGCTTCGTGTATGCTAGGCAAGTATTGTGCTATCTGAGCTACATCCCCAGCCCACAGATCTGCTGTCACTTGTTCAGATCAAATCTCTCCAGGCAGTTGTGTCCAGATCTACGTGTTGCCTACACAGTGATCAGAACCAACCATCAGAAAACGTTTTTCCAATGATAAATGAAGTCTATAAAAAGTGTTTCAGTAGTATTTGGGTTAAAGGAGATGTCTCTGATTGTCCTGCACTCTGTATTTCAGGAGAAAAATGAGACTTGTTTTTATTTGAAAAGCCCAATATGAAAGCCCTAACAAACCCTAGTGACACATATCCTATGTCTTTCCATATGTGTGTCCCATTTTAACCCCCAAACAACTCCTCAGAACTATTCTTAGAAATAAAATCTATTTTCAGAAAGATCATGGGTTTGCAATTCAGAGAATCAAGGGTTTCACATTTAAACCAACTAGCTAAAGTTGTACCAGTGAAACTGAGATCATTTTAGAGAGAGAGATAGGAGAGAAAGGGTGTGAAGGGTGGGGTGGTAATTTTAGGTGTTTAACACACACACACACACACACGGATGTGACTGTAGGCACCTTGTGAAGCCGAAGGTTTACATTGGTTTTCTTCCCTTATTTCTCCTCACCTTATTTGTTTTTAAAGACAGGTTCTCTCACCAAAACTGGAATCCTTTGATTTCTAAATATGGTGTTTACCAGTTTGTCAAAACTTGCTGAATTACAAAGATCTGCCTGCCTCCATGGTCCATTACCCAGTGCTGAGTTACAAATGCCCATGCTTGGGTTCACATCAATGCTGGGAGCTGAATTCATGGTTACCAAGCAGCACTTTACTAACTGAGCTGTTGCCTCAGCCTCTCGTTTCTGTTTCTGATGTTGTAAAATTGGCAGGAAATGAAAACAGACCCCTGTGTCCTGGATGCAGATACTGAGTGCTTACAGTCCAAGAGAAGACATTCAATGTGGCACTACGCCCCGCCTTTGTCAAACTCCACTCCCTGAACTCCCTCACTTGTTCATCTGTGTCAGCACTAAAATGCTAAGCACACAGTAGGAGTCTGTCCCTCAGCTCTGAGAGATGTGAGGGCAGACAATGAGCTCTGTCTGTTGTACTATTCCAGCAGCACCTAGAATTACCTCTCAACAGCCACCATGCTGAATAATGCTGCATTCTCACCATTAACTGCATTATGGAAACCACCCAGGTCTGTTCCTAACAATGTCATCTTAGCTTAGTCCTTCCTGGCTTTCTGTGTATCCACAGTGATAGTCTGCAGACTCTCGCCAATGAGGCGAGACTTCTGCAACAAACTGACAAGAACAACAATCTCAGAAATACTGTTCTTTCCCTGGGTAGAGTTTTGCTAACCAATGGTCTTCTCAATACTTCTAGCTTCAAGAATACTGGTATAGGAGGGTCCTTTTGTATTTCTGTTGCTTTTATTGGTTAAATAAGAAAGGTGGGCAGAGTAGACAGAACGGAAAGCTGGGAGAAAGAAGGCACTGGGGCAGACGCCATGTTTCTCTAGCCCAAGATGAACTTTGGTTAGAATCTTCCCAGTAAGCCATGACCACGTGGTGATACACAGATTACTAGATATGGGTTAAACTAATATGTATAAGAGGTTAAAATGAATGGACCAGGCAGTAATTTAATTAATACAATTTCTGTGTGGTTATTTAGGGTATAAACTAGCTGTGTGCTGGGAACACAGCCCGCACCTCTTGCTACAGAATACTGCTTTGTGGATTCTGCCAGCCCTCCAGAAGAAAAACAACTTTCTTTCGAAAGCACAGTGTGGCCATTCCACATGTTTCTAATCCACATGAAGTTATTGAATGAACAAAGTCAAATTCATTTAAGCTCACTCTATTCAAGCCCTAACTTTCATTTTTTGGTGATGAAGAATAGCTACAATTCCTGGCCATTTGCACTGCCATCTAGCCCCAAGAGTAGATGACACATCTCCATGCCCTTTTTAGCCCAAGCCCAGCCAGCACCATGTCAAACACATATGTTGTTATGCCCTCAGGCAGCCAGACTTACAAACCACTCACACCTACATCCCTACCACACCTCCCTAGTTAAAAACGCAAACACTCTCTGGTTATCCTTGACCACCAATAGAAATGATGAGCAGGGGTTGGAGAGATGCAGCCCTAGCTCTCAATGAGCAAAGAAATTCCACATTTGGTTCATGAGGTAACCAAATGCTAACCTATGTACACAGATTACCAAAAGGCATCGTGAGTAATCTGAGTTCCTTATGTCCATGCAAGTCTGGGGAGTGATGTTGAACAGAAAGTCCTGGGCCCACCACCCTCAATCAAAAACTAAAGCTGCATCAAGATACTGTGATAGTCAATCTTGATTGTCAACTTGACAGGTCTTACAGTCAACCACCAGGATAACATTCCTCTAGGCATATCTGTGAGAATGTTCCAGAAATTAATTTAGTAGGAAAGACCCCCTGAATGTTTGCCAGTAGCATTCTAGGTATTGTAGTCCCAAAGTGAATAAAAAAGAGAAATAAACTAAGCATCAGCATCATGGCTCTTTGCTCCCTGACTGCAGGTGTAAGGTGACCAGCCACCACATATGCCCACTACTGTGTCTCCCTCAGCCACCACGTACACCCACCACCGGGTCTTCCTCATTCACCACATATGCCCACCACCGCGTCTTCCTCAGCCACCACGAACACCTACCACTGCGTCTTCCTCAGTCACCACGTACGTCCACCACCGCGTCTTCCAACCATGATGGACTCTTCTCCCAAAGTATGAGTCAAAAGAAATCCTCTTCCTTCCTTGGTCTGCTTCATATACTTTATTGCCATAATAACAAGGAAATAGCTAATCCTGGGCCCCAGTATGGTTTTCTGGATCTCATTTCACTTATCACAGTGGCATATGCCCAATGGAAATCCAAAGGCATATCAGGTTATGACAGTCTAAGAACTGAAGACAAGTAGAAAATTATCCAAGATCAGAATTTAGAGATCAAGGTCCAGGGCAAACACAGCAGTCTGTCTCCTTCTGGTCTCCTGAATCTCCTCCACAGTGAAACAAGAGAATGACTCCTTTCTCCTCCATGGTTGACGCACCTGCCTCACAGAGCAGAAGTTCCCTACTTCTCTCTAACGAGCAAACTCCCAGTTTGAAAGCCATGATAGCTGATTCATAGTCTAAATGAGAAACCAGAATCTAAAGAATCAATTTGCCTAAAATTACACAAAGAAGCAGTGCAGATTGGCGCTTTGGCCAATGCGTTCCACCTTCCAAAGCCACAGGATTAAGGACATGGCTTCTTTGTTTCAGACACTGTCCCACATTTTCTAACTGGTACTGGCCTCCATGTGTCTTCATTGTAACAATCTTCCCCAATCCATTTGAGCTAACTTGGATTTCACTTTAAGGACTATTCGTCTTTTTTTTTTTTAAGCTTTCCCTCTGTTGTGTTTTTAAAGCTAGCTTGTAGCTTTTATTTTAATATACTCTATGAATCCCATAAAATGGTATTTTGAAAATTATAGTAAATTACTTTAAATAAATGGTTCTCCAATCCTATCCTGCATTTATTTTTCCCTATTTTTTAAAAACTGTGACTCAAGCTTCGCTCACACCTGGGCAGGTCCTGTTTTCTTATTCACAGAAGGGTTGGTTTGTGCCTATGTGCCATCACACAATAAATAACTCAAGGCCTCTTGCTCCATAGCTGAGTCGGTCCTGAACTGTAGTGATTCTGTAAAACTCACATTCCTGCCCCACCACACACAGCATCTACTCTGCACACCAAACAAAGCTGTTCATTATCATAAAACCACCAGGCACATCTTGGTAAAACCCACCCTGGTCTACAACACAGCCCACTATACAGGCTGTGCCAAGAAGACACACCCAGAGGCCCCTGTGGTTCTGGCTCCCTGCCACACAGTGAAACAGACATGGTGTCCCTAACCAAATCCCCACATGGAAAAAAAAGGAAGAAAAAAAAAAAGGAGGCTCATTTCTTCTGTGATATCAACTAACCCTTGAAGTCAAGTGGGAATTGGCAGAGAGCTAACAATTTTGATTTAGCTCCTTGCTGGCAGAAGATGCCCATCATCAAAAAAGCCCTGCATTCAGAGCCTAGGGCGCTAGACATATCTATTCGTCAGTACACCAAGCTGGGTGCAGAAGGGCTCCCACTCTCTAGTGAGCTTCTGGACAGAGCCTGTGTGTAAGCTCTGTAAGCCAGAATCATCAAGCCAGCCCCAGGACTCTCAGGAATGAGATGCTAAGAGTCAGTCTTGCTCACCCCAAATCCTGAACATTTTCTGCTTAACCTGCTTTGAACCTCATTTCTAACTTGCTCCAATTTCCCTAAATACTCTCTCCTTTACCCTCAAGTTCCAACTTTATTCTACATCACAAACATCTGCACTAGGCACTAAGCTGTCATGGGCTGCTAGAACTTCTTCTGGTCAGCTCAGAAAGTGACAATATGGGCTAGGGACTCTAGGGCAATGCCAGGTCACAGATCCTCTAATGCTGTTGTCAAGTCTGTCCCAGATTCATGAAGGAGAACAAGAAAGTAACATATTTTTCAAGAGTTGATCACACTCTATCTTAGATTTCAGATATTATTTTTATGCTTCCCTGACCAGTCAGGACAAGGTGGGGAAAAAAAGGGATGGGAGGCCATGAGAGGAGTTAGTTGAGGAAGAAAAGTAGGAAGGTACTGTCAGTGGTACCACCCTCTTCCTGCATTGTCACCACTTCTTCTTAGTCCTTGACTTATCCATTGGGAAGGCTTTGCATATCGTGAGTATGAGCACTTTGCCCAATGAACTCATGAATGGCTAGCTCCAGCGTTCACACCTTTACATTCTGCAACCCGCATACTTGACTTTATCCATATATTCTTCTTACAACTTGCCTGCAAAGCGCCTTGACAAGAAGTTAACCATCAGCTGAGTGGAGGTGGTACACATCTTTAATCCTAGCACTGGGAGGCAGAGGCAATTGGATCTCAGAGTTTGGGGCCAGCCTGGTCTACAGAAAAAGTTCCAGAATAGCCAGAGTTACACAGAGAAATCAAAACCCTGTTTCAAAAACAAAAACAGAAAAAGAAAGGAAGGAAGGAGGGAGGAAGAAAAAGAAAGCAAGAGGAGAGAGGGATAGAAAAGAAGAAGAAGAGGAGGAGGAGGAGGAAGAAGAAGAAGAAGAAGAAGAAGAAGAAGAAGAAGAAGAAGAAGAAGAAGAAGAAGAAGAGAGAAGTTCATCATCACAATATATGTTGAGCTACTAGAAATAAAAAATCCTGGATGTAAAACATAACTAAAAGGTCCTGAAGTAGACTGTCTGATAAAACCGCATTTGTTATCTTTGTCTATCCTGCCCAGAAATAGATATCAGTGCAATAACCTAATGATAATCAATGTCCTAGAGTTTTCTCAGGCCTCAGATCCCTAAAACATTTTCCCAATTGCCAATTCAAGAGTTTATGCTGGGGAAAATAAATAAATAAATAAATAAATAAATAAATAAATAAAGCAGCAGAAGCTGGGAAAATAGCTTAGTCAATAAAAAACTTGCCTACTTAGTCAATAAAAAAGCATGAGGATATTATGCTGCTCCCCAGCATCCACAGAGCAGGTAGGCTGTAGCAATGAGCACTTGTAACCTGGTAATGGGGAGACAGAGACAACGGAATCTCCAGCACCACTGGCTAGACAGCCCAGCCTAACCAGTGGTGGATTGTTCCTAAGAAATAATACCTTAGCTTGACCTGTGGCCTACACACGGGTACATGTATGCATTTGTACACCACCACCCCCGCAACACACACACACACACACACACACACACACACACACACACATACACACACACGGAAGAGGGACTGGGAACAGCAGAGGTTCTGGGCTGGAACCAGGCAGATGTAGAATAAGGCCTAGCTCTACCATCCAACCTTACACAACCTCAGCTCTCTCATCTGTAAAGTGCAAATAGTAACAGTGCACATACCCCAAAGTGGCTGTGCAAACTGAAATGAGCATCTCACGTCCCCTAATTAACACTGCCTTGGCCAGTTTTAGGATGGAAAGAATTACCTTATACTGAAATGTGGTGAGAAAACTTCAGAGAAGCATCTGACTTTGCGAGCGATCCCAGTGGTACTAAATTCACTGAGTCTTCATCAGAGTATTTCAGTGGCTAAAAAGATCTTGATCTACACTGAAAGCAACCCAGGCAATAATTATAGAAACACCTGGAGAGATACATACATATACAAGTCACTGCCTGGTAGGCATTCTTCTCAACACTTCTCCAGACAGCACTTCCTCCCCAGCAGGAAGGTAAGTGGCTCTGAACTCTAATCAGCTATGTATTTACCAGGCTTAACAACCTGGCCCAGGATGGTCAATCACACGTCAAAGACACATGCAGAGCTAAGTTCTACAGGGACAGCTCATGGACTAACAGCGGCACCACTAAAATGTATTGGCCAATTTAGTAGCAAGTCCCTAAGCTAGGTGTGGTGGAACTTGCCTGAAATCCCAGCATCCTGGAGGCTTAGGAAGGAAAAGACTCACAAGTTCAAGGTCAGTTTCAGCTGTACTAGGAGACTGTTACTTGATTAAGAACACTTTATTAAGTATCTAACAAAGGAGAGACAAGAAAAATCACTTTTGAGGGTCCACAGGACTTTTGTTTCAGAAACAGAATAAATGATATTCCCAAAACCAATGGTGAAAATTGCTAAATTAAACTGTGCCTTGGGAATACGAAAATCAAGGCTGTCTCAGAGTCCAGTATTAGGCAGACAGCTTACACCTACCTGCTGGGCTTCCTGCTTCCCCCTGCACCAACTTTATACATCTTTGGTGTGTGAAAATAAAACAAAGGAGCAGATGTGACCCAAGGATAACCAAATGTTTGGTTTTTGCATTGCTGAAAAGCAACAGAAATGGTCTATGCAGCCTGTGCTAAGTGATAGGCTCAAAGAAATCCTAGCTCACAGTTGTCATTTCCACACAGGTGGCACCTCCCAAACGCAGGTCCCTATAAATGACTCCCAGGTATAAAGAACCATTCATTGCCTGAACCTCCGGCAGGCATCCATAATCTTTGTCAGCTCAGGGCTCTTGCCCAAACTAAATCACAGTTCTGCAGCAAGCTGTATGCCTGTCATTTTGGCTGAGGCTCAACTTCCGTCTTGGGAAGAGGAAGGAGAGGCTGAGGGGTGCCAAGCCCTTCCCTAGCTGGAGGTTAAAAATCTCTTCCGGTTCTAGCAAAGCATACCTTTGTACAAACAGGATCTGCACAGCGCTTTGATATGCCAGAACCCTGAAAGCAATCCAAAGAATTCAGCCTAATGGCAGGGTGGTGGTTCTAAAAATTATCTGTGGCCTACATGATATAAGTTAGTCCTCTTATTTTGTTCCTCAGAGGTGGACTAACCTAGATCTCCATAGAGAAACAAAAACAACCAGATTTCCTTGTTTTTGAGTCACACCAAAATCAGAACTGGATGTCTGAAATGTTTCTAAATTCAGAGAGGTTCTATAAGAAGAGAAGCCCTTCGGAGGGTTTGCAGTGTGTTAAATGTCTTTACCTTAGCTGACTTTTCTGTGTAGAATAACATTGCTTAGCTTCCCACAATAAACCAAAGCACACTGGAAACCTAAAACTCTCCCTATGTATTTGTGAATACTGTGGTTCTATTGGGGTGATGCCGCCGGTCTGCATACACCGTCTAGGAAATAAACACACCTTCAAGCTGTTCAATAAATATTCTTAAGCCTGACTAACTTCACTAAAATGAGAATTTACAAGTAAAAGAGCTTTCCAAAACTCATAGTTGGGTATGGTGGAGGGTCACTGAAGATCTGAGGCCGGCCTGCTACAAATGAGGCCCTACTTTAGACAAAACTTCTCCACAAAAGAAAGATACCCTTTAATGCTGTGTGGTAGAATGCAACAAAACATTTTAAGGGTAAAATTTAGTGCAGCTCCAAAAGGAAAAAAATGCAGAGAAGAGGGGCTTCAACTGGCTCTATAAAACCCCGTGAGAAACAATTCATATCATTACAGTACATTACAATGTATATGTAGCAGATGCACATAGTGCCACAAGTATCTATTTAGGAGAAAAAGCTATTTTAAGTACATTAAAAGATTAAGAAAAAGTCCACCAAAAACAGATAAAACTACACACATACAAACACACACACACATACAGACAAAGAATATTAAAATTCTAATCTGAATCATGTATTTAACTTGTAAATTTCATATCTGAATATTAGGATACGTAAAGTAAAAAGTTCAATATTTAAGTCTCTAAACTTATTTTTAAAACCACACTAAATCCATCAAAGAGAGCTTTCATTTATTTTCAGGACTTTGTCAATGATTTTTGTAAATGTATTTTTTCCTGGTGAAGGAAGCTCAGTTTCTCTGCTATCTGAAAGGACAGAAGAATGGGAACAAATGATATCCAGGGTGTTCCAGTGTGCAGAGGAGGCCCCTAGTGGTGGAGCCACTACAAGACCTCAGCTTTTACAAGTTTTATAAAACCACTTTATCATGAGGCCAAAATCAATAGGTAATAAAGTCTACCTTAGCTCAGCCTCTTTAGTGCCTCTGTTAGCCTTAACATATGGTAGGGCTGTAATTTACAATCCCAAGATCCTTTCATCAGAAATACAAAAAGACGGATGTGACCTAAAGAATAACTTTATTACACTGTGAATTTCAAACCAACAAACCCTTAAGTCCTTACTGCTTGCCAGTATGGAGTGGGAGGGCCCAAGGGAAGCAGGAGAAACAGCAGCCACGCACAGTGCACTGTTTCTGGCTCTTCAGTGTGGTATCATCATCAAGCACAGAACTGGGAAACAGGAAGACTGAATTCTCAACCAAAAGACAGCCCTGAAGCATTGCCTACAGCATCCTCCACAGAGCCAATTCCTAGGTTCAAACAGACAAGGAGGGAAACGTCCAGTGACCTTCAGTGAGCAACATCCTCATGGACGTATGGATGGACAGATGGGAAAGATCGCATAATAGAGAGAATTACAAATTTTAAAGATTTTAAGAGCTAACGCATATCTAAAAGTATTAAGAAAGACAAGAGATAGCATTCAGGAAAGGGTCTACTTGTTCTGAGCACTTCAAAAAGAATATTGTGTAATTCTCCAAGTATCTCTATCAAGTTGCACCCATTTGGGACATTAGAATTCTGGTATGGGAAAGAGCAAGTGACTTGCCCAGGGTGGTGTGGTTAGAAAGCAGGACAGGCCTCTTGGAAGACAGCTTTCTGGAATGCCAAAGCACAATCTCACAGTCGTGTAAACGGGTGTGCGTTGTGTGGTATTTTTATTGCATTCTGACAATAAAGTTTGTTTTGAAACAGAGAGCAGAGCTAGCCGCTAGCTGACCAAAATTGACCACAGAGGTCTTAGAGGACAGAGAAAGTAAGGTGGGGCTCAGAGAGGCTCTTGGCCTTTTTGGATAGAAGAACGGAAGAGATAGGAGGCCATCACAGGTGGCTGCCCCACTGCTTCTCTGGTCTTCCAGGCTCTTAACCTGATATCTTACTCCTGATTTTTTTATTGATAAAGAATAATTAGATAAATGCTTCAGATGAACCAAAAAATTGGGTATTTTCTTTGAAGCTCGTTAATATGGTTTACAACTAGATATATGAGATCTGAGACAGAAGTATGGCGTGATCCTGATTTGGTGGTTGCATGCCTGTCATCTGAACACTTGCCAGGCAGAGGCAGACAGATCTGATTTCTAGGCTAGCCTGGTCTACAGAGTGAGTTCCAGGACTGCCAAAGCAACAAAAAGAAACAATGTCTCCAGGAAAAAAGTTGCTTGATTTGCAGTGGCAGCAGGTGTGTCCTAATCTGCAAAATCCAAGCTTGACCATTGCACCGCTGAAAAACTTAATCATACACACACACACACACAAAAAAAAACCCTTAGCATTTTAAATAAATTAATGATTTTGTCTTGGGCTGCATTAACAGCTGTTATTCACCCTATTGTCCTCCATAAACTGCATAGGTAGCTCAATGCGGAAGAAATGGCTATGCATTTATTAAGTTCCTACACTGGATACAGCCCACCTCACATTTTCCAATAATTGGCATTTCCTGGAAGCTCAACACATGATACCTCTATGGGAGTAATCATTCTTCTGGCTGCTAGGGTGACCTTTTATGCCAAGGGCACCAGTTACCCTCTGTCTTTATGCTTTTATTTCCACATTTGAAAAACTCCTTTCCATGTGGCCGAACCCCAAAGTTTATTAATGCTTGCAGCTCACAAGAATTGGAACTCTCTTACATGAAAAGTGTTAACACAATCCAAGAAACCCTGTAGAATTATGAGGATTTACTAAACATTTAAATTCCTTATAAACGGACTGTAGTTATCTTTAATGACATTTAAGTGACAATTGTGCCAAGACGTTGCAATCAGGATAAAAATGGAGTTTGCAAAATACAGTCATCCTATTATTCATTACCGTTTCATTTTTAGCATCCACCGAGGCTCAATGTCTGGCCATGTACAGTACTGTTAATGTCTTTTCCTCTATAACTTCAAAATCACTGACGACAGGGGTACAGGTGCAGGAAGTGTGGCGGAAACAAACAACTTTGCCTTCGCCCAGCACAGTTTTCCTTTTCCTCCAGCCTTCAGAATACCTCACTGCACCCGAAGAGAGTTTCTCTCCACCCCTGGCGCACACGGCTGTACTGGGTCACACTCAGATAGTGAAGACCCTCGGGATCCAGAGAGCCACCATTGCACTGGTACAATGCAGGAAAGCTTGCTGCCCACGGGCCACCCTCTCCATCACAGCAAAAAAAAAAAAAAAATAATCCGGGAACAGCAAACTAGGGGAGCCAACACGTGCCAAAGCTACTTTGAAAAGGGGTTCTGTATAGTTAGCCAGTAGCTCTGGACTCAAAAAGCGCTGGGGAAGCCGCGCTGACCACGGGGTGCAGCATAGAGACCCTCGCTGGTACTGAGCCCACAGTGATCAGGAGTCCCCGGCCCTAGGATAATAGCGATCACAGGAGACCAGCCGTGGGGTCGTCCTCCAGGGCTGACAGAGAACCAACCCCGAGGGGGCAGTGACAGCCATACACCCGCATGCAGCCGGGTAAGGGACCCCTACTTACCCCAGGCAGCCCAGCTGACAGCCGGGCGGGGTCCCTCTGCTGCGCTGCTCCCGCCTCTGCCGAACTTTCCCTCCTGCCAGTCGGCAGAGGGCTCGGCTCCACCTCCAGCTCCGGCAGCCACGGAGTCTCCAGGGATTGGGGGCCGGAGGGGGGGCGGGGGGAGGCGGAGGGGCAGCGCCGGCTGAACAGCAGCCAAGCACAGAGCCCGCCTCGGGGTGGGAGCCCCCGAGTCCGCGTAGAGGAGGCAACGTGGGCCTCAGGGCTGGGGTCGCGCCTGGCTGCGGTCACCAGATTCCACCAGGGCCCTTCTGCAGTGCGTCCGGCTCCTGAGCAAAGCAGGGCACCCTTATTGAGAGACAGTCACTGCAGACACCATGTCTGGAGAGCAGGGTCTTCTGCACCACGGAGTGTTCATGAATGACTGATCACCGACATCCAGAGAAGTTGGTGAAAGGCACTATGACACTGCTAGAGGCTGCGCCCCAAGGGAGAGGTGGCTCGGGGTCTGTCTACAAGTTAGCCTTGCTCCCCCCACCCATTTCCCTATTCATCCCCCTGTGTCATTTGCTCTGCTAGGACGGCCCTAATTCTTCCAAAGACGGCTTGCATCCAAAACTTTGTAAATTGTACTAAAGAGAATTAATAAGCTTGTCGCTGTTTTTGCTCCCCTGGTCGTGGTGATAATGCCTTCATTAAGAAGCTTTTATTTACAGAAACCCCTTTAACCCTTCAGCCCCACTGTGGCTGGGGGATGTCTACAAGGACCTCTGGCGGCCACATCCCCACAGCAACTCAGCTGAGATTTGTGGAAAATAGAAGAATCCGTCTTTAACAAATAAACAAAACATACAGTAATTTCTCTGACTGCACCAAAGTACTATGAGTTAGAGAGACGATAAATCTGCATATGTGCATACCTATGGGGACACAGTCAACAGCCACAGGTTAGCTCCTAGCAGCCTCAGAAGGCAATTAGACGGCAGCTGGAAGTCACTACCTGGAGGGTGCGTTGGTTGCCGGCTGTGTTAAGGTTTTTCTCATTTCACACTCTGTCACTGTGTGGGCAGCCAAGCAACTTCTTCAGAACCTTAGTGACAGATAGGTTGTTAAAGCTCTGGTGACTTTTGCCTACTCTACTCGATGACGTCTCCAGAATCATGCAATAAAGTAAAGCAGAAACTTCCGTTTGGAAAATGGGTCAGAGAACTCGATGCGGGTTGCTATGGCCCATGACAGACATGCCCTGTAGGCCTCAGAGCACAGGCTATCCGGACAATCCAGCTTGAGGAAGATGGAGAAGACACATCGTAGCTATAATAATCTCTATTACTCTACATAAAAGAAAGAGGGAGATCAGGGTTTCAGGGTTGACTGCAGCTACTTTATGGACGGCTAACACATGAAGGCGCCTCGGGTTACCACTTCCAAACTTCTCCCGCTTGAATCTTGACTCTGGAGCACAGCAATGGATACCAGTGCATATGATGCCACTGCACAGCAATGGATACCAGTGCATATGATGCCACTGCACAGCAATGGATACCAGTGCATATGATGCCACTGCACAGCCGCTCACCAATTCCAAAGCCAGGTTTAAGGGACTGCTGTCCCTCGGTTTTTATCTGAATACTATAATACTATACTCTTCTTCTATACTCGTCTATATATACGAAAAATAAGTGAATTCAGAAAGTGTTAAAACTATGAAACTAAGTGACAATGTCTCTGAGAAAAGATACCTTTTCCTGGATGAATGAGAGAGAAAGTAGATTTACAGTGGATTGTCTCCTCAGGAGCTTCTCTTACAGAGTTCTGTCTTGGTCATGCTTTGTCTCCATCACCAGGAGAGGAGAGGCAGCCCATGCAAAACCGAGCAAAGAAATCAGCAGGAAGACGGATTCCCATACCCTAGGGCCAAGGACCGGAAAGACTGAGCAGGACACTAAGCCAAATGTAGTTTTGTTTTATTTAGAGATAGGGTCATATGACTCAAAGTAGCCAAGAATGACTTTCAACCCATGATCCTCCTGCCTCAGGCTCCTGAGTTCTGGGAATGCAGACATTCACCACTGAGGCCAGTACTGAATGAAAAAGTAAAAACATCCAGGCAATGGTGGCATGCGTCTTTAATCCCAGCACTCAGGAGGCAGAGGAAGGTGGATCTCTGTGAGTTTGAGGCCAGCCTGGTCTATAGAGCTAGTTCCAAGACAAGACTGTACAAAGAAACCCTGTCTTGGGGGTTGGAAGAAAAAAAGTAAAGAAAAAGAAAGAAGAAAGAGAAAAAATCAAGTAAAAAACAGAAACTTTTTTTTCTTTGAAAGACAGTCCTGATATGTGGTCCACGCTGGTCACATTTCCTTCTGCCTTGACCTCCTGTGTGCTAGGATTATGGCCATAGGTCTTACCTGGCTGAAACAATTTTTAAGACTTACTAAGAAAAGGAAAACTTACTACTTGAGTTTTAGCTTGTACCTGAAAGCTTTTAGTGTTAAATATCTTTCACAAGCATGATTTTGACTTAAATTATAGTGTTTGAAGGACATAAAGATACATTAATGTCACATTGCCAACATAGGAAAACTAAGGAAAAAACAGACAGTTTTAAAAATAAGTGAAGACACAGTAGCAACATGACTAAAAGGAGAAAGCCTTTATATCTAATAAAGGCAGATGTGCATATTATACCCGTGTGTCTGGGTTGGCTTGGACCTCAGATGGTAGCACAGAGTGGCCTCCAACTTGTGGTCACGCTCCCGCCTTAGTATCCAGTGTACATCACGCTGACCTTCATTTCTCTGATCACCTGTTTAAACAGAGACGGGAAGCTGTTCAAATGTCACAGATGGGAATGTTTCACATAATTCTTGATCGTGTGTCTCTGCTTCACCAGGATCCTCGAGCAACCTGACCCAGACCATGCAGGAGCTGAAGCGACAGCTGTGAAACTCGCCCATTAAGGCTTCACTTTCTAAGAGATTCACTGAAGTCGTGTTGACTCTCCCTTTCAATTCCAGTCCACTAATCGGAGTTATCTGATTCTCGGATCACAGACATGTGCTGTGTATTCAGAGGTGAGTCATTAGGTGCAAGGGGTTTTCTGTGCAGAGATTAGAGATCAGCCAGGGAGTGTGGTGGGGGTAGCCATTAATGGAGGGTTTAATTATATTCTATACAGTCTACTTCCAACAACCTTGGAAAGAAGAAACAGAATTCTAACTAATGTCTCATGCAAAATCAATAAAGTAAATAAGTAGATTATATTTTCCTACGGAAAGTTCCATAGCTCAAACACAGAAGGGGCTCAACTAATATCTGTCGACTGAGTGAGGGATACTTTTAACTTCTAGCGGTTTCTACATTTACATCTTTAAGTGCACCTATCATCAAAATGATTATCTGGCTAGGCGTGGACAAGGTGAAGGCAGAGGATCTTGACTTTAAGGCCAGCCTGGGCTACCTAACAAGTTCACAGTAAAATCCTATCTTAAAAAATAAGCAAGAGATGGGAAGCAATTTAGAGGGGGTGTACTTACTCAGTATGCGCAAGGCCCTGGGTTTGATCCCTAGTACCTCCCCAAAATAAATTAATTTCTATTAAACAATATTTTCAAATTTACATCATTCATGTTCTTCTTTCAAGAGCAATTCAGGAGGTCGGGAAGGAGGAAATATCCCTCCCATATTACTCTTTTCTCCACATGACTGGCAGAAACCATTCTCCTGTTGGAGTGACATTTCCAACAATGTAGCTAAGACCTCAAAGAAAAGCTGTCTGGCATACCCCACACTTGAGGGGTGGCTTTTTTTCCACCCTGTCTCTGTGTTCTACGTGGCCTCTCACTCTGGGAAATATTACCTCGTTGCAGAAGGTCATTCAGAAAAGCAAGGTGTACGAGCAAAGTAGCAGGAAGCAGGTCACATCTGCCTGTATCCCTGGGACAGAAGCCCAGATGAGCAAGCAAAGGGCTGATCAAAACAGAGTCTTTCCTTGCCCAGTTATGTGCATCAACATTCAGAGATCTGGCTCACCAAAGGCCTTTAATCTCAAATAGAAACACTCGTTTTCTTCCTTCTTTTCCTTTAAATTTCATGTGACATCTTAAGTTATTTTGTAAACATGTTTCTCCTCTTAATTTTTATTACATTTTTATTTGTGTACATGTTGTGTGCAGGTGAGCCACAGCCTTTGTATGGAGATCAGAGGACAATCTAATAGAATTAGTTCTCTCATTCTACTCTGTGGGTCCTGGGGAACAAAATCAAGACATCAAGCCTAGCGGCCGTGCCTTTACCTGCTGAACCCTCTTGCTAACTCTCATTTTCAAATATTAAATATTTTCCCTTTAGTAACTCAAGTCGCTAAAGGTCACAGAAAGATTCCCCTAGCTTTCACTTCAGGACTAATGTGTTTTAAACTGGTGGATAGGCTTGTTTGAAATTATTAACGTCCAACCATTATCATCATCTTAGATCATTTATTATTTAGGTCAATCTCTATAAAACCCCTGTCCTGCTTTTAAGTCCTTAGTCTGTACCCTTCCACTGGCTAGAGATATACTGCAGCAAACTCCCCGTTAATAAAATATGCTCCGACAACACACATTATTGTAAGAATCTTTATTACTGACGGTAAGGTAGGATACATGGAGGAGTGCTCAAAGTTCTTCAGAGAGCTGCTCTAGGATGTGTCAGCACTAAACAGAGGAAACAGCGTGGACACAGGAAGAGCAAGGGCATTAAGAATCAATAACCCCTCAAAGAAAATCTGCCTAAGGAAAGCAACAAGCGGGATGCTACCCCAAATGAAAAAGACAGAAAGGCAAAGATGAGAGACCATGCTTTCCCAATGACAGCAAAGAGCATTGGTTTCTGGCTTTTTTGTCTCAGTTGTAGATAGAGCTGCAACTCACCCAGTCTGGCACATAGGGAAGGAGCCCAGCAGGGCCTTTGCCTTAACACTGAGCATCTCACAGTGCCTCCCTGGCTTCAAGAAACACAGCAGGAAATGCGTTTGTCACAGCAAGTGAGACAGTTACTGTGTGTCACAAACTAACACAAGTCCTCACAGAGGAACTAACATCTAGTGGAGAAGTCTGAACCTAGCATTCAAGAGTTCAGAGGAGAGAAAAGAAAGCCTGTTCCCTGAGACACCTGCAGTTGGGTAGCCTCCTGGGAGCAGTGGCTTTTGGAAGGGACCCTGCAAGGCAAGCAGGACTTTGGTAGGCAGAAAAAGAGGGAGGCGCTCTTCAAGATGACACCCTTGACCATGAAGCAGTGTAGGGAAGACTGAGCAAGTCCTGAAAATAATCAATATTCCAAATGACCAGGACATATGGGACATTTGGGGAGAGAGATGAGAAGCTTCTCAGTGGCCTGAATCTAGATTATGTGGAACTCTGACTGCCAGATGAAGACTTTATATATGAATTTTTGTGAAGTCAAAGTGTACGTAGAAGTGGACACTGTTGGCTGCTTAGACAGCATTCTTTATTGATGGGAGAGCTCTGCTTTCACTCCGAGCACATCTCCATGAAGCCTTAAAAGCAAGGTTAAAGCTGCCACCACCTGGAGCTAGAGAGATGAGCCAGCAGTTAGCAGCAGCACACACTTCTCTTGCAGAGGACCCGAACTGGGTTCACAGCTCCAGCAGTAGGCAGCTTACAAGAGCCAAGAACTCCAGCTCCAGGGAAATTCAGTGGCTCTGGCCTCTGTGGGCATCCAGACTCACAGGCACACACTGTGAGGCACATAGACATATACGTAATTCTAAAAACAAATCGTTACAAATGCCATGAGCTATAGAGAGGTAGGAAGGTAAATCACGATCGTCTCAAGTCAAAGGGGACATCGGTGTGAAAGAACGACTAAACCTCTACAGAATCTGCAGGGTGCCTCAGAGGAGACGTCTGGATATTAGTTGAAAACGAGTTCAGAAAAGGCCAGGGTTAGAGAGAGGAGGGTAGGAATGGGAGACTGTCCCTTGTCAAAATGTCATGTCAAAATAAGTGACAAGGTGAACTGAGAGTCACATAACAGAAGGAAAGCAAGAGTGAAACTGTGGTCATTCCAGCTCCAAGACAAAGAGGGTTCCATGGAGGAAAGCAAGGCAGAGGGAAACCAAAAGTGAGATACTTGGAAGTCCTGGAGTTCTAGAAGGTGGGGTGCTGGTCACAGCATAAAGTCCTATGTCTAGATGGTGAAAGACCCCAACCCTAAAACTTAAGGACACCCATATAGGAAGGCACTGAGATAAACAAGCTTGTTACTTGAACCCTGGCCAGTTCCCCTACCTCCCACCCACCAGGAAACCAACTAGTTGCTCAAACAGGTTGCATCTGGAGCACTCAGTTAAGAAAAATACATTTTGTACAGACTTGTGTAGGCGGGACTATGTTAATTTTGCCCTTGTAACCCTGGTTCGATAATCTAGACCAATCCTGGATGAACTCGTACCCCATATGATAATTCATGTTAAACTTGTGAGTTTTGCCTATAAAAACTTGTTTGCTATGATGCTCAGGGTGCTCAGTCTCCCGAGGGCTACAGCACCCGATTGTACAATCGAGAAATAAACCTCTTGCTTGTTGCAGCTGACGGCCTGGTCATTGAGTCTGGGGGCACTCCATTGAAGACCTCCCTGCGAGGGTCTTTCAGATGGGTCTAGAGAGACAGCTCAGGGCACATACTGTCTTGTAGTACCCATATCCTGTGGTTTACAGCAACCTGCGACTCCCAGTCCAGAGGCTCTGACATCCTTCTCTGACTTCTGAAAAGTCACATCAGATACACACAGTGTGGCTGCACAAGTTAATTACAGAAAATGTTGCTCTGATTTTTAGTCGTAAACATCTGTGTGGTTACCCTGATATTTCACAGTGAGCCCAACCTGCTTTGCTGTTAATAAAATCACAGAAGTCGCTGGATTATGAGTAGTGACCCTGTCATTGGATACAGAATTCCAAGCCTGCGTCAGTCTTGACCTAGAAAACCAATAGCAACTAGAAACGGGGAACAATCCATTAGAAACTAAATCTTTATTATTTATTCTGACTGCACAATAACCAGTTCAGCAATGCACTAATTTGTTATATGCCTTTCATGTTACTAAACCTCTGACTGAAATCTGTGTACTTCAGAGACTAAATAGAAAAATAATGGAATTGGGGAAAATAACTTTGGTAGGTCCCTTCCTTCCTCAGCCCTGCAGTCACAGGCTGCAATAGTCCCAGTTCTGATAAAGTAGCAGACAAAAGAAGCTTGAAGGGTTTATTTTGGCTCCCAGTTCAAGGTTACCGTCCATGATGGTAGGGAAGTCTTGACCTCAAGAGCAGGAGGCAGCTGTCTGGTTCCATCTGCAGTCAGGAAGCCCAGTGACTACTGTGGTGCCCGCTTGACTCTCTCCTTTCTGCACGTTTAGGACCATGGCTTATAAAATAGCACCACCCACATTTAGGGTGGGTCTTCCCATTTCTATTAATCAATCCTTGAAACTTCTTCCCAAACATGTCAAGAGTTTGTCTGCTAGGTGATTCAAGATCCTGTCAAGTTGGCGAAAGGTATAAACCATCACAGACTCTCACCTGAAGACATGGGTTCCAAGTTTACCCTAAACACATCTGGTTACATGTTGAGAACAACAGTACCACCTAGGACCAAGGTGTACTCCCAGTCCAGACCTGTACTGAGTCTCCACCTACTGCCAGCTGTACCTCCCCGCCCCTCTTATCTCCTTCCTGCAGCAGGAAACTCTTAACCCGCTTAGCTGTCTGCAAAATGAATTCCTCATCCAGAAACAATCTCTGCTCTGCATTCTGGGCACTCCAGCCTGGGGCCTACTGTGTTTTTCTTCCTCTGGTTTCACCCCCCTTTATACTACTACTCCCCACCTGAACCCTGCTCTCGTATTGACAAACAAAATTAATGTAGAGCTCTGTATCTAAGACCAGGACCTTCTCTGCTTCCCAAAACCTGTCACTCATTCCGAAATCCCCTCAACACTACAACAGCACTGCTCACACCAAAATTTGCGGAATCCCTTTGGAGATAGTTTGTTACGTGACACCAGAGAAGTCATGGTTGCTGTGCTGTTAGCTCAAATCCCCAGCAGCAGAAGCGCGGTTATCACTGCCACCGTCCTTATCCACTGATGTCTTTGGTTTGTGCCCTGTTACTGCTCTTGTCACATGCTCATTAACACATCCATCACAGCTCTGTAGAGAAACTGAGGCATGAGCTTTAAGACCAGCAGAGCCTACAGAATGAGACCCTGTCTGAAACCTACACGCAGGAGCAAGGTGCAGAGATACAGAGACAAGCAAAGAAAGAGGGACAGAGACAAAGGGGGAGACGGTGAGGACTGAAGAGGTCACATAGCTTCCACAGCTTAGCAAAGACAGTAATCCCAGGACCAAATTTACACTCAAGGGACCGTGAAATTTCCATAGAAAGAACTCATGAAGTCTTTCAAAATACTGTATCTATACAACAAAAATAACAACACAGGTTCTAAAGTTTTGAAATTTTATTTCAAAATATACTTTTGCATTTGTTTATTTATGTGTGTGTGTGTGTTTATGCACACATGTTGGGGTGTGGCCAGGAAGGCCAGGAGAGAATATCTGATCCCCCTAGAGCTGGAGCTAGAGTTGGTTGTGAGTCACCTGACGTGGGTGCTGGGAACAAACTCCAGTCCTCTGGAAGAGCAGAATGTACTGATAACTCCGATCCTTCTTTCCAGCTTGACCTTAAACTTACTATGTAACTGGGGCTGGCCTGATCTTCTTGCCTCAGCCTCCCAAGAACTGGCTCATGGGTCCAAGTCGCCAAGCCTGGCTTTTGTGTTTGGTTGTACTGCTTTGTGTTCTTGAGATAAGTTTCACTCGGCAGCCCAGGCTAGCCTAGAATTCACTACATAGAACTGTTTGTCTCTCCAGTGTTGTCCTCTTAAAACAAGATAAATCCAGGACAGAGACACGGCCCATACGGCCCCCAGTCAAGCGCTCTGCTGTCTCCCTCAGGCTCTTCTATGATCTGGGAACAGTCTCCACCTTGTCTCACTCCTGTTATGTGAGACAAACATGACTTTGTCCATATCTGTGACTTCTACATACACAGGCTCAACTAACCTCAAATAGAAAATGTTTGTGTTTCCATGTTGAACATATACAGACATATGACCTATCACTATTGTCTAAGCAATCCAATAGTGGAATAAATGAAGTAAAATAGCATTGTGTTAGGTAACGAAAGTCACTTAGAGGGACTGAAAGCACACAGAAGGATATTTGTAACTCTATGCTGGTGCAGGAAACTTGTCTGTATTCTGTCAATCATGTTTTAAATAAATGCTGATTGGCCAGGTAGGGAGTATAGGTGGATCAACCAGACAGGAAGTAGAGGCAGGGCGAGGAGAACGTCTGGGAAACAGGAAGCTCCCTTGGCATTCCTGCGCAGATCTCCAAGGAGGTAACATGTACCAGCCCAGCTGAGAAAAGGTACTGGCCATGTGGCTGACAATGGGTTAATATAAGTTTATGGGAGCTGGTAGGAAGACTGAGCTAATGGGCCAATCAGTGTATAACTTAATGTAGACTCTGTGTGATTTCTTTGGGGCTTGCCAGCTGTAGGGTACTGGGCGGGACAGAAACCCCAACGAGTAAGCCTCATGTTACACTATGCAAATTCTCTGCCTACTTCACACAAGGCATTTGAGCACCTTTGGGTTCTGGTAAGAGCAGGGTGTCCTGTCCCAATCTCCCACAGAGACAGAGGGATGACAGGGTTACATTGAAAAGCTCAGGTTCAAGCTGATGTGAATGAGTGAGCGTTACCTCAGGCACCGGTTCTTCTGTCTCCTCTTCCCACATCTGTGCCTTGAAGGCATAGTCAGTGTCTTCACTGGAGTCTCGGTTTCTTAAGCCAGCATCCAGGGTCTCACAGTGCTTGTGTAACCAGATACATAATCAGTGTGTTCTCAATTTCTTAAGCAGCATCTGGAGTCACATGGTGCTTGTGTAACCAGAGCTGTAACTACATGGAGAAACATTGTTTCTTTTCCTCCCAGATCACAAGTTTCTCCTTCCTGTTTGTTTGTTTACTAGCATGTTGGAAGACAGCCAGTCCTGGAATGTATAAACAAGGCTTCCCTTCAGAGGCAGATCTTACCTTGATTGGCTGGAGGAAGACAGATCACTCACCCATGGATAAAGCTCTTTTCGAAGAGCATTGCCAAACTCCTGCCATGCTTTGGAGAACAATGCTGAGGAAAAGAGCGAAAATCCTCAAGATCCATCACTCTACAGACAGTTCTGTGTTTGCACTGCAATATGGTGATGATAAAGCAGCTAATAATACTGCAGAGTAGATTCATCAAAAGCCTGGGCATACTACTGTTCACTTTTTCACTCTTTCTTAGGTATGGGAAAGGCTGCTAGAAGCAACCCCCTCCTGGAACAGCCTCTCTGAAGCTACAGTGTATCAGCTTCTCCACTCAGCCTCGCTTCCAGTCTTGCTCTCAATCAATCCACACCCGAGATTTAGGCAGTGAGGGCCTAAGAAATTGTCACATGAGCACAGAGAAGTGTTTCTAGTAAAGTCCTCAAGATCATGTGCTTCCCACCCCAAGGCAACTCAGACTCCCTCGTTGCAGTAGCCGGGAGTCAGCTGCTCTACTGTGCAGACTGAAGGAGTACAAAGTCTGCTTAGAGATAGAAGCCTGCCTGGTCCTAGCTCAGATCCTCCTTCCAAGACACCACCCACCAAGCAGCTTCTAAGGGCAACAGTTTATAACAAGAAACTAACATATCATTGAAATAAACTGGCAATACAGTCACAGTTCACCTGAGTAAACGTGATGGCTCTCCCAACTTTTGAAGCAGACGTGCTGGAAAGGATGATTTGGAGCTGGCAACCAAGTACCACAGAGGTATAAATAGCTCTGCTACGTATTTAGCAATGCACATGAATGTACCAATAGTAATTATCGCATCTGCTTGACTTCTGGAACCAAACACTGTATGGCATACTACTTACTGAAATGAAAGTCTTTTTATTACATCAATTTAAAACCTTTAATAAACTTCCTAAGAGGTTGCCTAAACTAAAAGAATAACGATGGAAAATAGTAAGAACTGCAGAAAAACTGGAAAGCAAATTCATTTCCAGTTGATAAGGTAAGTAAAGCAATTCAAACTCCGGAAAGACCTTTGATATAAGCTACTTTCTTCCCCACTCCCACCAAATAAATGTCAGGGAATAGTTTAAAGTCTAGGCCAGGAGCTATGCTGCATTGCTCGCATGCTGGGGTGCTCCCATGAATGTCCTCAGCCAATGCCAAAGGAGAAAGGGGAAGAATGAAGTGTGGGAGAAAAGGAGGGAGAGAGGAAAGAGGGCTGAGGAATGGAAGAAGGAAGGGATGGGGAGAGAGGAAAATAAATCCCTGCTAATCTGTAGAACGGTGTGAGAGCTTTTATAGATTGGTCCATTTAATCCAGCAATTCGATATCTACATATTGACTTAGGGGAAAAAGGAAATAAATATGTGTACAAAAGAATTCTACGAAAGGTCCATAGGAGCACAGAAACACAAATGTCCACAGCAGTTGAATAAATAAAGGACTTATGGTGTTAATGGGGACTGGTGGGAAGGTCCCATGTGTCTGAGAACCCACAGGCAGCTTAGGCTTGCCTGGAAGAATGAGAAACATTTTCTTCACCGGTGTAGCCACTGGTGAATGGCTCCTGCACCTTTAGTTATCTTAATCAGACTCATTAGTTCACCAAAACTTTAAAAGTCATGAACAAGCTAAGCAGGTTATGCTGTGGAAAAATTAAAAATGCTGCAGG
>JAQHUG010000210.1:1256746-1294118 GCA_028555095.1 Dicrostonyx torquatus
GCACAGGTGCATCATTAGCTCAGCATCACCTCCCTGATACACAGGTGCAACATTAGCTCAGCATCATCTCCCTGATGCACAGGTGCAACGTTAGCTCAACATCATCTCCCTGATACACAGGTGCAACATTAGCTCAGAATCATCTCCCTGATGCACAGGTGCAACGTTAGCTCAACATCATCTCCTGCAATGTTGTGATTTTGAAGCCAGCTTGAACCTCAGGAAACTCTGTCTCAACAAACATGGGAGGGGACCCTGGGAAATAGTTCCATGTGGTTGCTTTACAAGCATGAAGACTTAAGTCTGGATACCAAACACTTGTGTTAAATGCTTGCCATGATGTCATGAGTCTATCACTGCAAAGCAGAGAAGCAGAAGCAGGTAGATCCCTGGGGCTTGCTAGCCAACCAGTAGGTTTAGTGAGGCACTCTGTCTCAAAACATAAGATGAGAATTGAAGATGCCAGACATCAACCTCTGACCTTCATACGTGTCAACATACCAGTCCCCCACAAACTAAATGGCAGTCTACAATGGTAAAAATGCTTATTTCTGAATAACTAAGTTATAATTTATATTTTTCTTTCTTGTGGTTTTCTGCACTTTTCTAATCTACCATAATGGTTATTAATTATTTTTGGAAAGTTAGGCATTACTTGATTCTGATAAATAAAAGCAGTGGCTTTTGCAAAGGCCTGGGAAATAAAATTTGAATGCAGAACTATTAAATTTATGGGATATCTAGATGATTTATAGTACTGATTCACAAGCTATTACAAGGTGCTCTACATTTAAAATTGAATAATAGTGGCCTTTTCCTATTTGAAAGTTTCATTTATTTTGTTTAATGACTTAGAACCAAGCATAAAACACCAAGTTATCAGTCTATACACATGCCAATGAATTATTAACATGCCAAACAGAATCTGGAGCAATGAAAGTTATAAAGGAAGTTTGAGCCATAATTTGGACAAGAACATCAAGAAAAATCCATGCTTTCAGTCCATCAGAATTCTTATTAATGTTGCATCTTCTAAAATAAAAGAATCCCTATATCCATCTTTTATGAGTTAAAAGTCATGTTTCTCGTATTTTGAATAATTTAACAAATATGAGTTAAATAACAACTTACTCAAAAATGTCTAAGTGTAATGCTTGACTTCAAAAATTTGGAGACAAAGGACTTCTATAGTTTGGGTACAGGCTGTCCCCAGACTTGGTCTCTAAGGTAGCAGTGTTGGAAAGTGAAGAGACCTTTAAGGCAGAGAGCCTGGGGCACTAATCTTGTATCCCAAGAGCGAGGCAAGTATTGAGGGACTGAGTTAGTGTCCTCAAGGATGGGTTGTGCTAAAGTGAACTCATGTGAACTCATACCTAGAGCCAGCCCTTCTCACTCCAAGGTCTCATATAGCATAGGGTAGCCTGAAACATGTTGTCTAGCTGGAGATAGTCTTAAATTCCTGATCCTCTTGCCTCTGTCTCTGAAATGCTGCGACTATAGGTGTGCACTCCATGCAAATGGTTTTATATGGTTCTGGGGATGAAGCCACCAGGGTTTTGTGCTCCTTAGGCAAATACTCTATCAACTGAGCTGCATCCCCAGATTAAAAAAAAACAATTAATCTAAATATACTGTGCCTTTTTATTTTTAGCATGATAGCAAATTAATAGTTGGAAGGAAATCTCAAAGTTTTTAAGCTTTTCTCCAGTGAGCTTCTATACTAGATTTCATTTCTGTACAAAATGACACTGCCTTATGTCCTTGAAGAACCCAGAAAATAACATGAAGAAATCCTTGAAATATTATTAAAAATTTATTTCCTGATGACTCTCGATGATCCTAAATTCTGCATGGCAGCTTGCTGTCAGTTTTCATAAATGTTAAATTAATTTTGACACCAAGTATTTGGGACAAGCTGTAGCTGAAATTCAAGACTGAATACCTTAGGGTATCAGGGAAAGCATCAGTGTGAGATCATCCAGCAGGATCTGTTTGTGTTAATTATTGTGAAACTCTAGTGCTGCTTCAAAGGCTTGCGCTTCCATGAGAGTGGCCAGCAAATTGGAGCTAACTTTGATAAACTTTAGGCCAGTGCCGTAGGTAAATTATGAAGCATCCCACCCCCAGCCCTATGGCAAGCAGCCATAGTGTCCCTAAGACAGCTTACAGGAGTCAGCATGGGTGATAAAGACTTTGTTCTCCAAATGGCAAGCTCTGATCACTGTTGGTTGCAACACAGAAGGGCAGATAGGGCCTGGAAGCCAGGTCGTGACTCTCACCGCTTGGCTTCATTGTCTAATGTCCTTCTACATTAACTAAATGGCCGGGGACTCTAAGGAACTCTTGTAAAGCACTTTTATATGAGATTTCAAAAGTGGGCACCGTTTCATTATACAGGATTGAATGGGTGCTCCCATTAGCTTAGCAGAGGGAGCTGACTCCATAGGCAGGAAGTAGAAATGAGGACTGGAAAACAGATTGCTCCTTTCAGCCTTCACCTTATAGAACAAAGGAGCTTTCTTATCACTTTTGTGGTAATTGACCCTCTTACTGGCTGACATTTCTCTTCTGTATTTGTATTTATTTGTTTGATTTTAGAGAGTTTAGATTTTTTATTAAAATCCAGTTAAATCATTTTCTCCTTCCCAACCTTCCCACTTCCTTCCTTCAACCCTCCTACCTTCGGCTGTTTTGAACCATTTTGTTTCTCTCTCTCTCTCTCTCTCTCTCTCTCTCTCTCTCTCTCTCTCTCTCTCTCCCACACACACACACACACACACACACACACACACACACACAGAGAGAGAGAGAGAGACTATTTCTCTTCTTTATCATTTCCTAGTAGCCCATAGTTCTTTGCCTAGGGAGGGGAATCATCCGTGTTAGTATGTCTGTTGGTTTGTACTTTGTTTGGGTCTAGACTAGGCAGCTACACTGTAGAGGTATCATGGCGAAGCCTCTCTGTCATTTCTAGGAGGCAATCTCACAGCAGATTTCCTGGTTCTCCATCTCGCAAAATCTCTCTGCCCTATCTTCCTTCATATTTCCTGAGCTCTAGCTGCAGGGGTTGTTTTGCAAATATGTTAATTATCACTGGGCACCCATTCTCTGCATTTTGACTGGTCATGGTTATCTATAATTAACTCCATCTGTTGCTAAAAGAAGTCTCATTGATGAGGTGTGAGAGTTACAGTCATCTGTGGGTTTAAGGATAAGTACTTAGAAAGCAGCTAAGAATTATGCTGGTTTAGTAACGGGGCTATAACAGGATCTTCTTCAAGATCGTGACATTACTGGCCCTGGGTAGTTTGACTATGTTCCCAGTACCAGACATGATTTCCTGCCTGTTGAGAAGGCTGTAAGTCCAATCACACAGCTGTTGATTTCTACTAAGATATGAGTGCCACTCTTCTCCCCTTAAGGCTACCATGCTGAGTTGATCACCTGAACGTGGGGACCACTCCACACTTTTGGGATCAGTCCACCAGCCAGCCGTATGGCACATTGGACACTGAGTCTCCTGCACGTGGCTCTAGCCGGCCCTCAGATGCAGCAGGATCCTGCTCAGCAGTCCCCAGCTTGTGACCCACACACTGGCTCTGTGTGCATTACATGCCAGTCCACACATGCCTGAGATCCCCACAGTACACACAGACCACAACTCACACTGATGGAAAACTTTGGGCTTTCTCTTTATCCAGGACCCCAACTATTGGAATTGTATGATCGCCTTAATAACTTCTCTTAATTTGTAAAACAAAGCATTTTTTCAGGACCTAAGTAAGCAACACATGCTGTTCCCTGCGTCTCTCAGCCACTTGGTTGCAACTGTGACACTGCTGGCCAATAATGATTATTGCACCTACTCCAATTCACTGTAATTACTTTCAATAGGTTGTATCTGAAAAACTACAAAAAAAATGACTGATAACATCCAATAATTTTTTGCTTATACTATGGAAGATATTCTGCAAGGCTTATGCAATTTTCCTTCTATATCCCTTTATTTGATTCTAGAAATTACTTTTGTTTTCAATATTATCTCATTAAAAACATTGTTGTAAATAGGGAGAGGTGTGGATGGTATTCCTGGCACCCAGCTCCCAGCTCCCAACCGCCGGCCCGCTCAGCTGCTGGTTGCTTGCTTATGCCCGAAATAACCACATGACAATTATATTCATTTAAACTCTGCCTGGCCCATTATCACTAGCCTCTTCTTGGCTAGCTCTCACATCTAAACTAACCCATTATAAAAGTCTGTATGTCACCACAAGGTGGTGACTTACCGGAAAAGTCTAACCTGCATCCATCTGCAGCAGGGGCGTCATGGCGTCTGACCACTTCCTTTCTTCTCAGAACTTCCGTTCTATCTGCTCCACCCACCTAAGGGCTGACTTATCTTACAAGCCAGGTAGCTTCTTTATTCAGCCAATGAGAGTAATACAAAATACAGGAGAACACTCCCACATCAAAACATGGTTCAGTACTATGGAGAGGGATAGCATCAATTTGACAAAATTAACTTAAAGAATTTGTGTTGTTGAATTTAACTATCAGAATCTGTTGAAAAGTTATAATAGATTAATGGATAAGATATCTCTCCAGGCAGGTAATATGCACACAATCAAAATTATGTCAAGGATGAGACATTATCTTTATTGGACAAGTTTAATACCTTGGAATCCTCATTGAGGACATTAGAACAGAACACTGGACAGGAGATTCAGACTTTATAAAAGGCAGTAGTAAAAAGATTTGAATAGATTGAGGAATTTATTGAAATTGATGAGCAGGGACAGCATGTACACAGACAGGATTTAGCCTCATCAGTACATGCCAGACCACAGGATGACTTACACAAAGTTTTAACTGCATATCCAGTAATTTTCTCAGAAAGGCCATCTGGCACAAAGTACCCTAAGGTAGTCAAAGAATGTGCATGGGAACCAATATGTATGAGTGATCTAAAAGAAATAAAACAAGCAATAGTTTCTTATGGGCTACAATCACCATTTGTCAGGGAAATGGTGAAAACATGGGCTTTAAGCACTAAGACAACCCCACACGATTGGCTTCAATTAATCTTAGCAGTCCTAGAAGTTGTCTTGCATATTGAAACCGCTTAATTTGTATCAGATGATACAGAATTGACTTCATTATTCATACAGCTTCAAGATATAATCAGGAATGGGCTTTGTCCCATATACATAACACACATCTGAGCCCATACGGATCTGCCAGGTCTTCTAGCCCAAGGTAATGCAAAAATTGATCAATTTTTGACGGAAGTGTGCTTAAGGCCTCAGATTTCATAAGAAACATCACATCAATAGCAAAGGTTTAAAGAAAAAGTTTTTTATTACATGGCAACAAGCTAAGGAGATTATAAAGAGATGTCCTACTTGCTCTTTCTATAACCAAACACCATTACCTGCAGGGAGTAACCCAAAGGGTACTCAAAGGAATGAAATCTGGCAGATGGATGTGTCCCACTTTGCAGAGTTTGGAAAATTAAAATATGTACACCACACCATTGACACCTTTCAGCTTTTCAATGGCCAACTGCTTTGAGCTCAGAAAATGCTGATTCAGTAATCATGCATTTATTAGAAGTTATGGCCATCATAGGTTTACCTGCATAAATAAAGATAATGGTCCAGCATATGTGTCTAAGAAAATGAAATGACTTTTTGCTTATTATAATATAAAGCATATTACAGATATACCAAACAATCCCACAGGTCAAGCAGTTATAGAAAGATCAAATCAAACTACAAAGGATATGCAAACCAACCAAACAAAAAGGGATGGAAAATATTCCCAGAAATAAATTGCATAATGCTTTATTAACCTTGAATTTTCTTAATGCTAATGAGAAAGGAATGATAGCAGCAGAGAGACACTGGATAATAGAAAACACTTCTGAATTAAATCAACCAGTATCTTTCAAGGATGTGTTGACCTCACAGTGGAAACCAGAAAATATGTTATGTTGGGGAAGAGGTTTCACTATTGTATCCACAGAAGAAGTAAAACTATGGATATCATCAAAATAAAGATTCTGTTTGAAGAAGAACAACCTCTTGAGAAAGAGAAATAACAGGTGACAATTATACAGGTGGTAAGAGAACCTCCTCAGGTTGGGGCAGGGTTCTGTTCTTCACTTTGCAGGAAAATATTCATCTTCAAAGAGTTGAGAGACCTTAGACATCTAGATGCCTAAAGATGAAAAGATAATATCAGAAAAGATAACCAAGCAAAGCGAAATCTGACTTATGATGCTGTATCATCTGCATGGTTAAATTTGATTATCTGGACATATATACATCTCTACTTAAAAATAAGAGCTGGCTTTGGAGTTGTACAATGGCTCTGTCCTTCTCTAAATCCAAGCATGTTATTAAAAGAAAAATTCAGAATTTCGGTCTCTTGTCAGGAGCCATCTGGTATAGGACAGAAAGAAGATAGATTTCAAGGAAATATTTTACTTTTTCCCATGCCCATTTTGTCTATATTGTATCTTTCATTGAATATATGTCTATATGAATAATGTTTAAGTTTTCAACAATGAGGAATAGATTTTCCTGTAGTGATCTTTGAAGCTTCCGGAAAGAAGATGGGGCCCCACAACAACAACTCCACCTGTTTGATATGATGTCATGATGCTGATAGCGCTACTATGAGACCATTTTTGGGTATCAACTGTACAAATGGTACACCTTCTTACAATGCTCTAGCCAGAACTCCAAATAAGAACTTTAAAAAAAAAAAAAAACAAAAACCTATCAACTACTCAGAGACCACTTGCAAATATACAAAACAGCAATATTCAAACTTAACCATCATTTTACTTTTTCAGGATCCCATTTAAAAGAAATCGTCCTCATGATAGCAGGAAGCAATTCTAGGAGACGACGTCCCCTCTCCTAATAAAGTTTGTCTTCACAGTTAGGGATACCATTTAGGGGCTGATTATTACTTGTATAGGGTTGGGGTGGAAATTATATAGGCCCAGAGATCTCAAAAAAAGAGGGAAAACTAAATGGAATAATAAGTAGATTAGTGTGAACTTAGTCAAACTAATAATAATAATAATGAGTAATAGAGTGAATACTTTTGAGTTATTATTTATAGACAATTTACATTGGTGTAGATTTTTATATATTGATACAAATTCAAATTATATTTGTTATATTGAATATGCTCCTATTTCTGTTTACAATATATGTACACTTATGCAAAGTTTTTTGTCAGATTGTATGCATGCATGCTTCTACCTCTGTTTAAAACATTTTGTATATTAATACAATTTTAGGATATATCTATCATATGGCATTATATATTTCTACCTATGATCAAGATATTTATACATTGTTTACATTTTGAGGTCACTGTCCTCCTTTACTGCACAGTTGTTTAAAGATTGTTTAATATTCTGATATGAAGTCTTAGTCTTTAAGTTATATAGGTATTAAGTATTATAGGTCAATCGTCATTCATGTTTGTATACTTTTAGTCACACTAATTAGGTTCTTCAGATACACAGAGATTGTATTATGCACAGATAGGTAATCTTCAACCACTTCAAAGATCTGTAGAACACGGCATTTAAATAACTTAGGATTCTGTTGAAGTGAGACACGATTGTTCTTGGCAGCACTGATCTATTTCCCAAGAAAGTGTTGAGCACAAAAGGTACTCCACTTGGAATTTGTTTTCTTCTTGGCACAACTGGCCCTTGGGCAAGAAACTGCCCATGCCTCAACCACTGACAAAGTGCACGATGTCCAGACTAGACAAGCAAGATACATTTTTAAAAAAAGACTGCCAAACCTTGCCAAGACAGGGTAAGATGGTTCTGAAAATGTTTCTGCCTCTGAAAATGGTCTGTCAGTTACTCTGGGACTTAGCCAAAGTTGGTTGCTTCATCATTGCAAATGAGACTTTGGGTGGTTGCTCAGGCAGCCAGTTGTCTCTGTCATCTACTGCACAATTTGGAAGTTGCTTGATTGTACTTCCTGTCCACTAAAGTAATATTATCTCCCTTCTCGGGCCTTCTATGGGGTTGAAGATTAATTAGTCATAGTTACTGTCCTCTTATGATCTAACCAAGCCATTTCCAATACAAGATTTAAACTCCTTAGGATAGAATGTTTATTAAAACATTAGGATATGTTCCTTGCTTAATATTGTATATGCTGGTTGTAATTCTAACTTTATACTTTATATCTGATTCTAGTGTACATAGTTTTGTATTAGGTTTGGAACTCTCTTATTTAAACAAAAGGGGGAGGTGCTGTGGGAGCTCTTTTGGCCACTAGCCTTTAAGATACCAGTGCACTTGGGCGTGGTCTCTTATATTTTAAATGCAGCTGTAAAGTGTGTGCTCACTCTCTCTCTTGTTTCTGGCTCTCACTTCCAGCTGCTAGACTCTCTTCCTCTTCCCCATTTGTGCAGAGGACTGTGATCTACGACAGTGATCTCTGGGTCTCCCCTAAATAAATAACCTTTTATTATACATAATTCTGAACTAGTGTGGGATTATTTAGTAACTTCTGTCATCAAACTGGGACACTGGGCCTGAGCATATATAAGACCTGAAAGCCTACCTGCACAGTGACACTTTTTCCTCTAACAAGATCACACCTACAAGGCCATACCTCCTAAAAGTGACATTTCCTTTAGGGGGTCATTTTTTTTTTCAAACTACCACAATGACTCACACTTTTAAAAATTAAAAAAAAATCAGTTTAAATTCAATTTTCTATGGTCTGAAAATTGGTAGAAAAATACATATGTAAATAAGCAAAACCAGTCAGTATCTGTCTGTAAATAGTCAAATACATTCCATTGGTGTGCAATACTCCCATTGCTCACTGTAAATATGTATTACTTTCATTGGTTAAAAAAAAACTGATTGACCGAAGGCTAGGCAGGATTTGGGGGGCAAAGAGAATGCTGGGGAGAAGATGGGAGTCTGGGAGATGTGGATGATGGGATGAGCAGGATGGGATGAGGTAAATGAGCCTTGGGGCAGTGCATAGATTAATAGAAATGGGTAAATTCAAGTTATAAGAGCTAGCTAAGGGCAAGCCTAAGCTATCAGCTGATCACTAGTAAGTGGTTATTTGGGAACGAGCTGCCAGGACAGGAAAGTCCACCTATATTCTGCTTTAGTCCATTCTACAAAGTCCCAAGCAGAACATGGGCCTGCAAAACCATCACATAATGGTTGTTACTGGCATCATTGAGAAAATAAGCAACATGCTGAGGACCATAAAGGCTCCAGGAGGCAGGAGCACCTATACCCCAGCAGACACAACACATCACAGAGTGAGCATACTAACACAGTGAACTGTAGCTAACATCAGCTCAGTCATGGAAAAGAGTGCTAATGAAACTAAATCAAGTCCCAAAATATCCAAGGAAAGTGGAAGGGTTTATGCATCATCTTAGTCAATATTCTATTGCTGTGAAGAGACACCATGACCACAAACACACTTATCAAAAGAGAGGAAAGAGTGCATACTGAGGAAATACTGGACCAAAGCAAGACTGAAACCATCAAGATAAACAAATTCTGCATCTCCGTGTCTGATGGCAAAGTAGTCTTCAGATACCCAACTTCTTCAGTTTTGCTTACTGCAGTATACCTCTCTCTTGGGATGCTTCAGCACCTTGTTAGCAGCTCTCCTTGGAAAGCATTCCAAGACTCTGGCATATCCAGCAACTCAGGGTCTCGAAGGCAATCCAGGCTTCAACTTCACACAATTGTTTCTCTACTGTGCCTCCCTCCATTCAGAGACATGCCTGAATGTCTGGCCTCAGCAGCTTTCCTTAGCCTCAGAGGGAGATGCTACAGCCCCTTTCTTGTATCCTTGGCTCTGAAGCCAGAACCACACGGCCAAAGCTGCCAAGGTCTTCTGCTTGTCTCCACCTGTCCCCACCACACCCCGTTCAAATACATTTCATTAACCTCCTGGTTTTGATGGTTCCCTTCACAACTTGAGCTTTTTTAAATTTGGAAGCCCAGCTGGGTAGAGTCCTGACCTGATGTAAGGAGCGAAGAGTCTTATGTGCACAGATAAGCACCGGAAAAACTGGAAAAAATAAACAACAGGTTACTTCTTCAAAGGAATGAGGTGTAAAGCTGCTCTTCCTGGAACACTAGGCATGATGTTTTACAGCCTATGAGGCAGGCTCTACTGTGTCGTCCAGAATTTATGTTTTATGCTTATTCAAGGCCTTTCCCCCTAAATCTTGAGCATTACTTTTAGATCATAAAACCCAGCTTAGGTGACTTCTGTTATCTTAGGGTCAGGCCAATCCTAACACCCACAGGCATTGTGTTTACCTCAGTCAAACTCCCTAGCTTGGCACTATCCCTGAATCAACAGTACCCATTCTTGTGAAAGAAGTCAATCCCAATGCAAACATGTCTTAAATTACTGTATACTTGGGGCTGAGTTAGTTGCTATCTGGATTTTTTTTTAAAATCGTGCTGTGATTAAATATGGCTAAAGTGAAATGATCTCAGCCAGGTCTTGAAGTCTTTGTCCAGCATTGGTTACAAGGAAATCGGGCTGAGCCAGGTTTCATTCCTGTCTCTTTGTGGATCAATTTTTCCCAGCGAGCTGCAAAGCCTGCAGGAGAACTGCCACGCCATGAAGTCACCATTCCATTATTCCATTTAACATCAGGCTTTGCTTCAACCTTTTTTTTATTTAAATCTCTCTGAGCATTATATTTAGATCCATTATACTTCCCAATGGTCTTTTTTCCTCAAACTCTACATTTTGTATTTTTCCTCGCTCAGCTTGCTCCTTTTTATTATAGATCTGCATAAGATCTCGATAACCACACAAACTAAGCTGTCTTGAACTCTCTTCTTCCAATGCCATTAATCCAAAATTCTTCAGTTTTGTCTCGGATAGATTTTTTTAGACAAAGGCAGAAAGCAGCTACATTCTTCACCAACAACATTCTCTATGCCACTTGCTAGTATTCTTCTCCTCTGAAACCTCTTGAGCCAGGCCGACATAATGGACATGGCTCTCAGCACCACTGTCTGCCATGCTCCATTAAGCCCGGCTTAAAGTGTCCAATTGCTTTTCTAGTCCTAAGTCCCAAAGTCCATAGTCTACCAACAAGCAGCATGGTCAGGTCTGTCCCAGCAATGTCCTACTCCTGGCATCAACTTCTGTCTTATACAGTGTTCTACTGCTTTATTACAATCTTTGGTCATTTGATAAATGGAAAATCGCTACAGTGTAAGTCAGGGCCACTTTAATGAAACTCTGGCTTTGTTTTGCATTTGAGCCAAAGAGGGGAAAATAAGTCCCTTTGTTCTGTGCTTTTTGAATTTGCACACTAATTCACCACAAGTTTTGACTACTTGTTTATAAACTGTACATTCACAAGCCTGTATCTTTTCATCTTTCTATAAATAGCATTGACATAAAAACAATAAAGGAATTTAAAAGAAAGTTTATTGAAAGCTTAATACAAATGTGATGCCTTTGGCCAGGGGCAGGAATTTCCTTTGTCTTGAAAGACATGTTCACTGTAGAGGTGGCACCAGAGACTCTAGAGTCACAGAACATAAAAGAGTCTACAAGTGACCAGGACAGCCAGGACTGTCACACAGAAAAACCCTGTCTCAAAAAAGAAAATAAAATACCTCCAAAAAATAAAAATAAAAACAGTCATTGAACAATGTACCAGCTCAGCTACACTGTGAGGGCACCAGTTACCTGGGCTATAGCAAGGCTGGGAAACCTCTTCCGTAATGACCAGATGCTATATCATTCTTAGCTTTAAAAGTAGAGGAGCCTTGAATCTTCAAGGCTTAATAAGCCCATCTAAAAAGATTATCTGTGAGAAGAATGGTAGGCAGATACCTAATAAAGCCCTAAATAACCTTGGTTCTCAGCCTATGTCCCAGCTCTGCACAATCATCTTCTACTCATCCAAGCCTATGGGGCTTGCAGAATCCTTAATGTAAACAAAGCTTCGTTCAAGAACTGCAGGTCGCTGTTGAAATGTATATATTCATATTTAAATATCTGTATCTTTCACTTATACAAGTATATGCCAATTTATTTTGTTTAAAAAAATTAAGTCAGGACAGGAGATGAGAGTTGAGGATCAGGAGGTCAAGGTCATCCTCAGGTACAAAGTTTAAGGCCAGTTTGGGCTATGAAAGAATGTGTCTCAAAGAAACAATTTAGTCAGCTTTGACTCCTTTATCTCCTGCTTTATGTGGCAATTGGTGACAATTGATAGAAACTATATATACTGTAGCACTTACGTTGAAAACTAACGCTGAAAACTCACTCTCCGGACTCTCTTCCGATTCAGCAAATGAATAGTGCCTTGTCAACATAACAGGGAGACAAACGCAAAACAAAGCTGGAGTTTCATTGAAGTGTCACCGATTTGTACTGTAGGTATATTTTCGTTGGTCAAACTACCATAGATTTTAACACTTGCTGGGCGGTTCGGACGCACAGCTGAGTATTTTCTAAATGCTAATTGTTCAGTATTGGAGAAAAATAACAGACTCAGGATTCAGGCGAAACAAACACAGAGCAGAGGCAGGGGCGACTAGCGGACTTCAACAAAACTCAAAAGTAACAGGCCAGCCTAGGTTTTCACGTCTGCAGGGGTGGGGACCTTCAGGTACCGAAGAGCCTAGCACTCCGTGGCACTTTCTCTCCAACTGCACCCCAGCCTGGGGCACCAGCTTGTGACACCCAGGGTCACTCGGAACTCAGCCAGTCTGCCGGTCCCGCACGGGTAAACCCGCGCTTAGGGTCCTAGGCGAACGCTAGAACCTGGAGCCCGGATCGCGGACTCTGGCGCACGGAATGGCAATCCGAGGGCTGTAAATCCACTTCTCCGGAGTTTCCAGTGGACTCCGAAGAGCCACTGCACTACGAGGTTGGCTGGCCTCCGGGCATGCGCAGTGGTCGCCCGCGGGGGGCGGGGGGTGGGTGCTGGTGGCGCCTTGGGAGTCCCTGCCGGAAGGGCTTGTCGCCGGGGTCATGTCGGCCCAGGGCGACTGTGAGTTCCTGGTGCAGCGAGCCCGAGAGCTGGTGCCCCAGGACCTGTGGGCAGCCAAGGCATGGCTTATCACGGCCCGCAGCCTCTACCCGGCCGACTTCAACATCCAGGTGAGTCAGGCGCGGCGCGTCCGCACGCGCGGAAGGGAGGGTTTAGCCGAGCTGGGTGGCCCTGGGTGCCGAGCACGGCCGGACTCCCTCCCCACGTCGCTCCGATCCTGCTCCACACTACACAGTCTACCAGCCTTACCCCCAATGCCTGCCAAGGCGGAGACCGCACACTAGATGACCGCCACTCATTCATTGGTCATGGTGGCAGCCATCCGTTCAGTGTCTGCTGCTCGGAAACTTGATCCCAGTTGATCCCAGAAACCCCGCGGATGAAGTGAACCCAGAGTCCCAGTCCCGAGCTCGGGGCCACCAAGGGATGTTTTGTGCTCAGGCTTTCCTTTCCCTTGCGGGTATTTTGGGTGAGGGCCCAACTCTAAGCGGCGCTGCAGGTGGGCTGGAGCTGGAGCAGTTACTGCGGTGGAAGGTGGTTGTGACCCTGTCTGCCTTGTTTTCAGTATGAGATGTACACCATCGAGCGGAATGCAGAGAGGACTGCCACTGCGGGGAGGTTGCTGTATGACATGTGAGTTAATTATGTGGGATCCTTCCAGGACCTTTTGTGGATACCCTTAGGGGGCTTTTCAGTTATCAACAACTGATAGAAGTTGGGAGTCTGCATCTATGGTACCCAGAACTCAGGCCGTCTTAATTGCCAACACGCCTGCTGCAGAGATGGCTTATTCTTGTATTTTAATCCCCAAATTTGTATCCCGTGGTTTATTTAAGAAACCAGCATCCGGACAATAATTGACAGACTGAAATGTGAAAATCCCATGTAAAGAAGGTTTAAGTTTTGTGAGTATCTGTGCATTTCTATGGAAACAGATAAATACGTTGGGGATCTGACAGAGTGAGGGCACCCTGCTCTCACTCTGAAGCTTGTTTTCATCACCCGCTATGCTGGGCCCCCCACGTCTGCTTTGTAGAGATGCTTGTTCTTCTTCTTTCCCATGGAGCGCTTCTTAGTCTCTCCTTTCTTGGTGCACATTTCCAGTTATGTTAAACTATGCCTGCAATGTCAGCGCTTCTCTGTCCATATTTTGGTGTCTCTAATTTGTAGCTAAAGGGCATGTGCATTTCATCACCTATCAAGTTGTTCTCTAAAAAGTGTATCCTAAATATAATTTCCAAAAGTGATATAAGATTGTCAGTTTTGCACACTCCCAGAAACCATTATATGATTGTCTCTATCTCCTTTTTTCTTTCTTCTTACTCTACCCTTCCCCCCACTTTTTTCTTTTCTTTTTTTTCTTTCTTTCTTTCCTTCCTTCCTTCCTTTCTTCATTGGCCAGGGTGGTTTTGAACCCAAAAGATTCACATGCTCCTCCTATCTTAGCCTCCTTGTAGCTGGGACACAGGCTATACCACAACTGGCCCATGTCATGGAGAAAACCATATCTCGCTATATTGTTTCTTAAGATTGTACCTCTGATGCTACCAAAAATGTGGAGTATCACTGCCACTCTTCTCTTTGTTTGTTTTTATTTTTTTGATAGAGTATCACTTACTTTTTCTATTGCTATAATTGATAGAAAGGAAGAGTATATTCTGACTCAGGGTTTGAGAATACAGTCCATCTTGGGTGGGGCTTGGCAAAACGGGCAGGGTGGCTGGTCACAGTGCTCATGTAAAAGATGAATGAGGGCTGTCAGATTGCTTTTGTTTTCTCTGTTTCTGAGACCAGGTCTCATGTATCCCAGATTGCTGTGGGTTCAAAGTCATTAAGCATAGCTGAGGACAACCTTGAATCTGATCCTCTTGCCTTTACCTCTTAAATTATAAGCATTCACTACCACGTCTGGCTTATGGGGTACAGGGATGTAACCCCGGGCTTTGTGCATGATAAGCAAACACTCTACCAACAACTGAGCTGCATCCGCAGTTCCCTGTACTAGAAACATCTGAAGACTCTATGAGGATTCTCAGCTATTTTAACTAATAGGCTATTCTGTGCATTTATCGTGGCGTATTCTGATGTGTATAAACATTTGCCTAAAGAAAAGAGGTTTTCTCGAAATGCTGGTTGTTTTACTTTGTCAAATCTGGTATCTTACTTTGGTGTGTTCATTTTAAAAATAGGTTTGTGAATTTCCCAGAACAGCCTGTAGTGTGGAGAGAAATCAGTATCATAACGTCAGCCCTGAGGAATGATTCGCAGGATACCCAAACCCAGTTTTTAAGAAGTGAGTAACACACTTCTGGGATGCCGTGTATGTCACAGACATCTCAGTCACACCTGTCATAGTGGTGCCCACATTATGGTTTATTCTAGGCCGTGAAAGTCTACGGTGATGTCAGTCGGTCCCTTCAGAATTTACGTAGCACACTTATTTAAGTGTCCCTACAGCATGGCAGTCTGTCGGTGAAATCAGGAGGTTGTGCTTTGGACACGTTTTACAATAACCAGAAAGCATCTATAGACAAACCCAATCTTCACAAAATAGGAAAAAAACTTTGAACTTCTGTGTTGGTTGCTATACCCAACCAAAGACTAGCAACTCTAGATAATTAGCAAGCACATGATTTCGGTCATTTCAACTTCAGCAAGTTTCTGCCTTTGTCTTAGTGTAGCTAGTCTGTAGTGATGAGTCACTCAGGTCGTGCCTGCCCTCTGGATCATCAGGCCTCCAAATGTTTCATGATTACTCAGCAAACTGCTTGTGCCAAATACTCTGGAGCCCAGAAGTCTACTAGTGTGCAGGTGAATTCCAAGTGTTTACAATTTTATGAATGGAAAAGAATACCTTACTTCTTTCAGGTCAACATTTTCTTTGTGGAAAAAAAAACAAAAAACAAAAAAACAAAACTTCAGAAGTGAAATTTTGTTTGCAGGCTTGTTTGAAACTCTTCCGGGTCGGGTCCAATGTGAAATGTTGCTGAAGGTGACAGAGCAATGCTTCAACACATTGGAGCGATCGGAGATGCTGCTGCTGCTTCTGAGACGCTTCCCCGAGACCGTCGTGCAGCACGGGGTAGGGCCGGTTCCTTGCTTTCCTTTAGGGAAGGACTGCGATTGCTCATCACTCGGTTCCCTGGCATTCAGTGCACATCTCTAGATGTCTTCTTATCAACCTAAGGTTATAGTCCCCAAAAAGTAGAAAGTTACCTATTTCCATGGTGTTTGATAATGTGTTTGAATTTAAGGGCTCGACACCAAGCCGAGCACCCTGAATCTCATCCTTAGGTCCCACGTGACGGAAGAAGGAAATAGATCACAGCAAACTGTCCTCTCACCTCCACTTGAGTGCCGTGACATATTCTTCTCCCCCATAAATAAACCAAAATCTCTTTAAGGGCCGCCACTTGCTGCATCTCTCCTACTCTACAGTGAACTCATTTTAACTAATTTTATCTACATGGACAGTGAGCTATGCAGTCATGCAGCCCTTAAAGAGATTTTGTTCAGTAATAGACTGTGTACATGGTAGTGGTCCTATGAGGTTATATTGTCCAGTGACAACGTGGCCATCTTGGTTTGTGATATATATTCTGTGATGAAATTCCTACTGATGCGCCAGTCCCTATTGTAAGCCATGCATGACTGTAGAAAGACATTCGGAGGTCTTCAGTGGATATGAATTTGGGGGACACAATTTAGATCTTACATTCTTTGTTTGTTGCAGTGGCTTTTTACTTTGTTTGTCATGTGATCTTTTATGCTGTTCCAACAAGACTACAGTGTTGCAAAGAGAATAAAATGAATGTGGGAGTGGATTTTGATAGACTTTGCTGTGCCAGGACACCAGCGAGGGGAAGGTGGCCTTAAAACTCAGACATTGTTGCCCAGTGCTTCCCCAACTGTATGATTTATCTGCTGGGGTCTCTTGAGAGTAGCTGTTGTCATTCTTGTATTTCTTGACAGAGAGTAAAGTTGGTTTGCAATGTCTTAGAAAATCTCTCCAGCTGTCATCATTTGGGCTCTCCCTCCACTGTCGCGCTGGAGTTTCTGTAGACATTTTGTTAGCCCTCTAACTTTGCTAGTTCAGAGGAGAGTGAGACCTGCGTGAACAGGTAGTCAGTGAACTTGATCTGGGCAATGTCACTGATGTACTCTGATGTTTCTAGTCTTTAAAGTAGAATTGTTTGTTTCTTTGAGAAATTTGTGACAAATAACAGAATACTGTTTCTTTCTGTGATTCTGACATCTTGCACTGTGCACATTAGGTGATTTTTGTCTTTAAACAGGTTGGCCTCGGGGAGGCTCTGTTAGAAGCTGAGACCATTGAAGAACAGGAATCTCCCGTTAACTGCTTTCGAAAGCTATTTGGTAAGAAGCACTGTATTTTGTATTATTTAATTGGGGTAAGTAGAGTATCTGGGATTGTCATTTCTGGGGTAAGGTTACTTGTACAAAGCAAAGGAGCTCTTTATATTATAAAATTTAATCTTGCTTTTACCTGCAAAGCATTTTTTAAAAAAAACCTGTTGTGTGTTCTTTAGTATTTGCTATCTCTGCTAGAATGTATATAGCATGCGTGTGCATGCGAAGCACACTGATGGACACAGACTCCTCCCAGGACAGCAGAGCTCTAGCCATGGTGTCAGACCCACGGGCATGTTTTCTCTTGGCCTCCCTCCGCCGATGTCCTTTTGTGCAGCTCGTTTAAGCAGTTGTGCCAGAGTGATTCTCCCGATGTATTTTAGATGCTGCGTTCAGTGAACTGGAAAATGAGTTCATTTCTGTTAGAACCTGAATAGTTTGTTTTCTCTTTGCTACAGTTTGTGATGTCCTTCCTCTAATAATTAACAACCATGATGTTCGATTGCCTGCCAACTTGTTATATAAATACTTGAACAAAGCGGCTGAGTTCTACATCAACTATGTCACCCGGTCCACACAGTTGGAAAGTCAGCACCAAGGTGAGTGGAGCATCGTACACCTGCTCAGACTTGGTTTGCTAAAGTCCCTCAGAACTCCCTCTCTGAATGTGTGTTAGTTTCATAGTTTTCCCAAAAGATGTCTTCAAAGAAAAAAAAGTATGTAATTATTTCTGTAATCAATTCTACCCCTTGATTGAAATAGTATGGTTCTTAAACATCACACAGGTACCTTGAACGCCACCTGGGTGCCACCTGCATGTCCTCTGGTGTTTCTTCCACACCTAAATTTATCTCCTCTCTCTCTGCCCAGAAGTCCTGCCTAGCCTCTTCCAGCCTAGCTATTGGCCATTCAGCTCCTTATTAAAGCAATCAGAAGGTGCCTTGGCAAAGACTCATCTTCACAGTGTAAAGAAATATTCTACAGCATTTCCCCATTTTGTTTAAATAAGATGGAAAGGAAAGATTTTAACTCTAACACAGTAACACACTAAGAACAATTATCAATTATTGTCTAAATAAAAAGGGAAGATTTTAACTTTAACAAAGTAAAACTATATACAATAAGAACAATTTTCAAGTAAGAATTACATTTACAATGTCCATGTGCATTTGGAAAATTTGGATAAAGTACTGTATTATTTAGCTTATCTTAGTGAGTCCAGAATTTTATAACTAAACCATTTTTATTGTAGCTTGTATTACCAACTTTAAAATATCTTTGTAGAATGTAAAACATTTTCATAGATGAACAAAAACAAGCTTTTGTGTCTCTCAATCATATACATTTTACATCTCTTTTGTAAGTTTCTTTTCTGAATTTGGTAACAAAACTATAGCTATGACTATCTCATCTTCAGCTCCATCAGAGACCTGAGAAGGATAAAATATTACTTGAGTAACTAGGAAATGGAGAGCAAACAAATTCCAAAACTAAGAAGTGACAGAGACAGATGGCTGCCTGGACAGTCACCCCAAGGTTCCTCTGTAACACTGGAGCATCTGTCTTCTGCCTACTGTTCTAAAATATATGGCAGGCTTTTCTGTGAAGCAGGAATTTTGAAGGACTGGTCTACCTGTCTTGGCAAAGTTTGGCAGTCACTTTCTTTAGTGTCCAATTTGGACAGCATTCTCTCAGAAGTTGAGGCAAGGGCAGTTTCTTTACCCCATGGCTAACCTTGCCACAAGTGAAAGCAAACTCTATAAGGAGGTTTTTCTATGTCCATAATCCCTTTATGAAGTAGATTGGTGCTGCCAGGAGCAGACATGTCTCATTGTCATGAGAAGCCTTAGGTTATTGAAACATTTTAAATTGTACTCTTTTTAGGTCTTTTAAGTGTTTAAAGACCATCTTTCTATTTAAAATATATCTCTGGTAGACCTTGAAAACATACCTAGCATTTCTATAAGTTTGATTGTTATAGATGACTAACTATTAACCTGTATTTCTTTATTATCCTAAATAGCTTTTAAGGACTAAAATTTTATATTGCCTTTTTAAATGAGCTGCATAGGTATAATACCTTAAACAAGAATAGAAACATATATACAGTATAGCAAAAATAACCTTAAATTTGTATCACTATACAAAAATCCATACTTTGTAAACTATATGAGGCTGGTGGTTGTTCAAACGTAGACGCGACAATCTACCCTTTAATCTCATATTTCTGTACTATATCCCCCTTTTTCGGTTCAGAAAGAGATCCCTGAATCTAATCGTCTTTGTTTAGCTTTCTCCCTGATCATGACCAGTAACAATTTGTAACCAATCCCCCTAAATGATCACAAATATTCATAATCCACCAAATGACCAAAAACTACCCATCACACCTTGGGAATGTGGACATCGTATTCTCTAGACTGCCCCCTACTGTCAGGGGTGATGGCATCTTTAGTGGGATAATGGCCAGGTCCTGGAAAAACTAGCCATAACAATTGTTCAGTCTCTGTGTAATGGGAAAATGCAAGACTTGTCTGCGTTCCTGGCTAGAATAGTCTGCTAGGCTGGACCATCTCAGCCAGCAGCCTTGAAGCTGTTCTGCATGCAGAACTCTGAGGAAACTGCAACAGAGGCACTCTGAGAGGCTGGGTCCCCTGTGACACCCCTTTTTATTAGTGTCTCATCCCTTTGCTCTGACAACACACAAACTTTCAAAGGTAACTTCTGTATCTGAATTAATACAAGTATGGATTGTGTGTTATACACAAGCTAACCAAAGATAATTTTTTTGTTTTATGTTTGAGCAGATAAAATACACATCATGAGTCTTGTAGTTTTTTGTTTTTAGTTTTATTTCTTAATGTCTGTAGCCAGGAGTTTCAGCAGGTATCTCCTGATCAGTCCTGATCCTCTTTAACCTTGAATGAATCCACAGCCTTTCATTTGTCTGGAAACAAAAGCATAACATCTTCCCCAAAGCAGTACTTCCATTTTATATCTGGGCTGGTTTAGTTCAGCAGTCCCTCATCGAATCCCATGTCTCTTGGCAGATGTTCACTCTTCAGCAGTCAGAAAGTTCACAGTCAACAAGACACCATCAGGATCCAAACTCCCTGTGTATTTCCATCTTTATGTGACTTATCCTTTTTATATTATTTTCTCTTTAAAGACTTATTTATAAACTATTTTTCTATGAATATTTTTTAACACACTATAACCTATTTTAGAGGATTTTTTTTGTTTTTTGTTTATTTTGTTTTGTTCTTTTTCCCCCCAAATCTGAATCTGTCTTTACTGAACACCTGCAATGTTCCTCTGACCGCATGAGGCAAATGTGTACTGCCATGTCAGCTTCTGCAAGGTTCAACTCAGTGCATGGTGCTGGTGGCTGGCTCCAGCCCACAGGCAGCAGCCAGTAGCTCCGCCTATGTATGCCACTGAACACTAGCCTGCCTGAGAAGACTGCAGGACTAGGAAGCTACATTTGGCTCTTTGCCCAGAACTTTTTTGTTTGTTGGTTTTTGTTTTTCAAGACAGTTTCTCTGTCGCTTTGGAGCCTGTCCTGGAACTAGCACTTGTAGACCAGGCTGGTCTCGAACTCACAAAGATCCGACTGCCTCTGCCTCCTGAGTGCTGGGATTAAAGGTGTGCGCCACCACCGCCCGGCTGTCCAGAACTTTTCTTAGCTTTCTCAGGTCCTATTTTGGATATTTTAGCCCCCACATTGGGTACCATATGTTAACAGATTTTTCTCTGGACTGCCAGCTCATACGCTCGCGCGCGCGCGCGCACACACACACACACACACACACACACACACACAAAAAAAAAAAAACCCAACATGGAACCTTATTATTAATTATGAAAGCTTGACCTATAGCTTAGGCTTGTCCTGCCAGCTCTTACAACTTAGCCAATTTACAGTAATCTGTGTTTTGCCTCATGGCTTTTCACTTCTTTTCCATCTTGCATTTGGTGTTACCTTTCCATGTCCTAGATTCATCTCTTCTTTGTGCCCAGAATTCCCACCTAGCCTCTCCCTGCCTAGTTATTGACCATTCAGCTCTTTATTAAACCAATCAGAAGGTGCCTTGGCAAAGATACATCTTCACAATATAAAGGAATATTCTGTATCACGTAGGGGACAAATGCACAGTTGCTGTACTGAATACTGTAGGCATTCGTGTATCTCAGCGGCCCTAAGTGTATGGAATGTTTAGTGGAGGAGCATTGTATGAGCCGAAGAATACCCCTGTTGGTGGCACTTGCCAGCAGCAGCTCTTACAGGACTGGAATTGACTGGGTGTGGGAGGGCTCAGGGGAGGGAAGGCCTCCATTCACTGCACACAGCTGTGGACTACAAATTCTGTAAACTCAGCCGTCACAAAACAGTTCTGTCTTTCTTTACTGATAAATTGCTACTGTAGCTTTCAACTTATTGATGTTTCTAAAAAGCTTTTTATTCTTTTTAATACTTAAAAACACATTTCTTAACTGAGAAAACAGTTTGTATCTTTATAACCTTTTCTCTAGGAAATTTTTTTATGTTTTAAACTTTCATTGGATTTGGGGGTTTGGGGGAAGGAATGGGAAAGAGGAATAATGTAATTATATTTTAATTAAAATTTTAAAAATTGTAGAAAATAAAGTTTTCTAATACCAAAAAGAAAAAAAAAAGAAAGTGTCCCTTTGGTGAGCAGCTCTTCTTTAAAAACAACAAAGGCATAAATGTTCCATGGTCTGCGCCTGAGCTGTCCTCCATCCCTAGCTCCTGTCCTCGCTAGGTCTTCAGCCCCAGCACCACTGGCCAGGTCCTGCCTGATAGGTCCGCCTGGAGTGCTCGGGGGGACTATTACCTTCTCAGGACGTGCTGTTGGCGCTTTGCTCTGATGAGGACCTGTGGGTGCTGGTGTCTGCTTCCCACTTTGTGGGGGTTGCTGTCTGACGTGCTGCAGCTCTATCTTTCCTGTAGCTCTCTGCTCCTGGCTGATGGAGAGAGGAGTTCCCGTGTAACCTTAGAGGCTCCGGTTGTGTAAGCCACGCATCATTTAGGGGACCCCTTTGAGGGCACTGTGGGACTAATGTGCCAGGGTCGTACTTAGCCTTTTGAATGAGGATTTAGATGTTTGGCTCCTCTGTCTAGTGCCATATAAATACATAGTTTTGTTTTGTTTTTTTTTAAAAAAAAAAAAAGAGTGGGATTTATTAGGATCAGTACTTTTGTCTTTTGATTGAAGAGTCAAATTTTTTTTCTCTGTCAAGTACCATATAAATAAGCAGTGGTATTAATTTTAAGTTATCTTTTCTCACATCTCAGGTGCACAAGATACATCTGATTTAATGTCGCCCAGCAAACGTAACTCTCAGAAGTACATAATAGAAGGCCTGACTGAGAAGTCATCCCAGATTGTAGACCCTTGGGAAAGGTTGTTTAAGATTCTGAACGTGGTTGGCATGAGATGCGAATGGCAGACGGATAAAGGGAGACGGTAATGAGTGGTTTATTCCAGAATTGCTCGTTAAATCTTCAGAGTCATCTCAGACCCTTGTACAAAACAACAGCTTTTAAGAAAGTCAGCATCATGCGTAGATAACACTTCTCTGCAGAGCAGTTTTATAGCAGTCACTGTTTATGCAAGAGAAGAGTGTACTTTTTCATCTTGTCCAGGATCCCCAACTGTCGGGAGCTCCTGAAACGTACTGAGCGGGGCTGGGGAGAAGCCCGATGGGTAAGTGCTTGCTTATAGGTGTGAGGAGCAAGACTGGAGCTGGACAGATGTGACAGCTGCCTGTAAGCCCAGCACTGGGGAGACAGAGATGGAATTCTTGGGGTGATCTGGCCGTCTAGACAAGCTTGAATTGTGTTGTTCAAGGTTCAGTGAGAGCTCTTTTCTTAATAAATAATGTGAGAAGTGATGAAGAAAGACTTTCGGCATCAGCTTCACAAGGACATGTACTTACATGATTCCAGTACACACAACAAACACACACTGTACGAGCAATAGAATGTGGTGGTGCGTGTGTTTAATCCCAGTGCTGGGAAGCAAAGGTAGGCAGATCTCTGAGTTCTAGGCCAGGGTCTGCAAAGCAAGTTTCAGGATCGTACCTTGTCTCAAAGAAGGAAAGACAGGAGGGAGGAAGGGAAAGGTAAGGAAGGTATACATACAAAAAAAAAAAAAAACAGTAAAAAGTAAATAAATAAATTTAAAAAGAACATACTGAGAACGTGATTCTATCTTATTCATGCAGAGGACAAAAGAAGTTAACATGGTATGCTTCTGTCATGAGGTTGTCTTTGTTCATAGCTCCAGGTCAGAAGGGGAAATTTACCAGTCATGCAAATAATAAAAAATAACTTTAATATCAATAAACATGTCTCAGAAGGACTCAAGTGGCTAACAATGACAAAAAGATAAGAAGTAATAAATCCTTGGAGTGGAGAAAAATTAGCACTGAACTGTTGATAGGATGTAAATTAGTGCGGCCATTATGCAAATAGTGTGGAGGGGCCACAAAATCTGACAGTAAATCTACCTTATAAATCCAGCTGTGGATTCCAAAGGGAATTAGCATATGAAAGAGACATCTGTATGTTTGTTTGTTACTATACTGTTTTTAGTAGCTATGATAGGTGCCCGTGAAAGGATAAAGAAAATGGGAGTCTGATAGAGATATATTACAACATTATTCAGCCATAAGGCATCATCTTGCATCATTTTTGGCAAAATAGATGAACCTAGATGATGTAAGTGAAGTGAGTCAGATACAGACAAATTTGCCATGTTTCCTCTCATAAGGACGTTACTAAATGCTATTTGGAATGTGGAATGGTGATCGTGTGTGCCTGTGAATGGTGTTGGGGAAGGAAGTAGTGAAACGTCAGCTAACAGTATCCAAGTATAATTGTTACAGAAAGTAACTTGTGATGTCCTACACGCAGAAGGTGCATGGTGAGTCACAATAGCTTAGCTGCGTGTGGTGCTGAGGATCGAACCACATCCACAGCCCGGTAATAGCTGATTTTATGTTTAATTTACATAATTGGAATAGAGGAGTTTGAAGTTTCCTACTTGATGGTATGGAAGCTGAAACTTAATTACCCAAGGGCCAGGACTGGTGGCACACGCTTTTAGTCCTAGAACTCAGGAGGCAGAACAGGTAGATCTGTGAGTTCGAGGCCACGTTGGTCTACATAGTGTATTCCAGACCAGCCAAGACTGGTCTCAAAAAGCCCTGTCTCAAAAAGAAACTTAATTACCCTGATTTGATTTGCATATGATGCATATGTTTAAAATGTTACACCGGGCCTTTGTGAATATATATAGTTCTTTAATGTTTAAGGGACTAGAAATATTAATTACCCCATTTGATTATATACTGTATTAGATTATCAAAACATGTCATATGAGTTCATACAGCTAAACTAAGTTTTTCAGGGGCTGGAGTAATGGTCTAGCAGTTGAGAGCACTGACTGATCTTGCAGAGGACCTGGTCAATTCCTAGCACCCACGTGGCAGCTCACACCTTCTACAATGTCAGCTCCAGGGAATTAGACACCTTCTTCACACAGGCATACACACAGGAAACACCAATGTACATAAAATAATTTTTTAAAGCTTCATTTTACTTAATGCCACAGCAGTTTCTCTGTCCAGCTTTCAGTAAGGTGAATGTTGTCCCCTCCCCCAGGAGCTGTGGCGACATACTACACCGGATGAAGGAGCTCTGCAGGTACATGAACAGCTTCGACAGCGAGGCTCACGCCAACTATAAAAACCAGGTGCTCTATTCCACGATGCTGGTCTTCTTCAAGAGTGCGTTCCAGTACATCAGCAGCATACAGCCATCTCTCTTCCAAGGTTAGCTCGCGTGTGCTGTGTGAAACCCGAAATACTAGTTTAGTGCGGATAAGACGGGGACAGAAGTACTTTCACCGTTGCTGTGGGATTAAAAAGTTGTAGGGTGGTACCAGTGTTCTTTGTCATTGATGACTTAATTTGGTTTCTATTGATTAAGTTTTTATGTAACTATCTCTCACTAGGAATTCCTGTATTAAAACCTATAACTAAATGGGCATACTGAATGCCTGTTTGAAAAGGAAATCAACACTGTGGAGGATGAGAAAGGATAAACAGTTCAAGGACAACCTTGGCTGCATACTAAGTTGTCTTTCTAATTTGTTCTTATGTTTTGTTTTCAGAGAAAGTGGGTATTTATTTATTGGGCTCTGGAGGAGAAGGGAAAGGGGACAAGGAGAGAAGGGGAAGAACGGAGAGAAACAGAGGGGGAAGGGCAGAAGGGAGAAGGGAACGAGGCAGAAGCTACTTCTTCAAGAGAGAGACAGAAAAGGAAGCTACATACTAAGTTTGAGGCCAGGCCTGGACTACACATGAGACCCTCTCTCAAAAAACCCTAGAATGTAGATTTTATGAAGACAGCACGATAGAGAAAGATTTAAACAAGCTATTTATATATATTGTGTGTTAACTTACGGTTTTTCCTATGTTCTGTTTTGTTTGAAGCATGTAGTTATGATGTGCATGTAATGTTCATGATCATTTTATACTTCGTGCTCATTGTTTAAACACAGATGCATAAGAACACATGCAGAGGAGGAGCAGTCGCTCGTCAGCCCTGAACTAGCACCTTTGTAAATGACCCAGCACACGGCCTTTCTTCCCGTGTGCGGAGATGCTCTTGTCTGCCTAGTCAGGGTCACGCTGGCTCTAGTTTTGTGAGCTTTGTTTTCATGTGGCCCTTGACCCTGCTCATATTCACTGCTCTTTTTCTTGCTTTGTTTATAACGTTCCCGTGTCCTCCTCTGTGTAGGTCCTAACGCCCCAAGCCAGGTTCCCCTAGTTCTGCTGGAAGATGTGGCCAATGTGTACGGTGATGTAGAAATTGACCGCAGTAAACACGTCCACAAGAAGAGGAAGCTGGCTGAGGGAAGAGAAAAGACCATGGTAACCTTTCCACTTAATTACCAACGCTGTGTGGCGTTTGCCAGGGGTGAATCTTTGTAACGTGATTTTGGAGCTAAAAAGTAAAACTTATTAGAAGACCGTACAGTTAAGCAAGTTAGTCGTCTTCAGTGGAGGCGATTTTGTGCCCCTTCTCTCCCTGGGTCATTTGACAATGCCTGGAGACATTTTTGATCGTCACAGCTGTGGTTCTGTGGGAGGGATTGGTTGGTATTGGCTGTCTGGTGAGTAGGGGCCAGGGATACAGAACAGCCCAGCAGCCCGGGGGTGTCAAGGTCTGTGAACCCCGCTTTGAGTTATTTAGCCATGTTTTGACTGACGGGTATTGGTGAAATCACACAAGCTCCTGGGAACCTTTGGCTGGAGCAGGATGCTATGATGGCTTCAACAGGCTTCAGGATGAAAAGGGCAGCCTGGCCACCGCGAGAAACAGGAAGGCTTTCTTCAGGCTTTAGAGGCGGTCTCCACTGCGCCTCACTGCCCGTGCCTGAGCTCACCAAGTGCTCGTCCTCCCCTCTTAAGCACATGTGCATGTGCGTTCCCTCTGGACTGTTGCAGCCTCCCGCCGAGCCTCCTCTCAGAGTTTCAATGTCCGTGTGTATTTCAGGATGGATTTCTCAAACTTTTGCAGGCTGTTTGGAATGCCATAGTGTCTTCCCTGAAATTTGGACTTCTTTGATAAATGTGTGACCTAGTTTGGAAGCAGAACTGTCTTTCATAGGTTGCAACACTACCGAACTCACCATTCACAATAGTAAATAGGGTCCTAGTTCACTACTTCTTGGTATGAAACAGGGCTGTGATGAAATAGGATTTCCGACGGATTGTGTGTGTGTGTGTGTGTGTGTGTGTGTGTGTGTGTGTGTGTTTCCTGTGGTGGACATGTGTGTAGGTTAGATTTTCCAGGTACGAGAAGCAGCAGGAGGATCTGAAGGCAGGGAGGGTGGCTATTAGAGAGGAAGCACCTGTGACTCAAGAGACTGCTCAGTAGTTAATAGCTCTTCCAGAGGACCCGAGTTCAATTCCCACCACCTACATCAGGAAAATCCTAACTATCTGTTCTCTAGCCCCGGGGAACTCAACACTTGTGTTATGTGAGAGCACCTACAGTCACTAGGACATACCCACATGCAGAGATATATACTTACACATAGTTTTAAAATAATGAAAATAAATATTTATTTAATTTTAAAGAAAGCAGGCATCCCAGCAGTGCCGTGTGAGATGAGCTGGGGCTGTGGTGCCACAGCGTCTGGCTGTGCTGGACGCAAGGGGCAGTTTGACTGGGGCTGTTGGCATGGTCAAGTGGTTGGGCGGAATAACCGACTGAAGAAATTGGTGACAGCATGAAGCTCAGTGACATGTGTGACCTTGACTGTTTTGTTAGCTTCTCTAGACATGCCAGCGACATTTATGACAGTGGCCTTTCTCTGCAGCTCTCTTGGTTCTTTGGCTCTGTTTGACAGGAAGAGTGGTAGAAGTCTTCAGTGTAAGACACGGAGGGCGTTCCAGACTCACACCTCAGCAACAGAGCCGGGGGGAGGGATGGCCGGGGAGGGGGTGGCCCTGGGCACAGGTGTGCAGAGCAGAAGGGGCACTAGGGAATGGACTTCCGTTTATTCTCTTGAGTGGCAGACTGTTGTGAGGAACCAAATTAATTAATGTCTCATATTATGGAAATGAGAAACTAAAGTGAGTGCCACTTACACACTGTCTCTCAGTGTAAGAATCTGTTTTGATTTGGCTTTGATTAAAATGATGTGTTTTGAATTTTAAGAAATCAAACTTAATTTTAGACATACAACTTGACAACATGAGAATGTTAAGATGAAAATCATGTATTGATCATTGGAGATCAATATTAAATCGGAAATGTTGCACATGCAATATTCTTTGATATAAAAGCCATAGAAGCCCGAGTTCAGAACAGTGACTAATGCTGCAGCTGTGACGGCATGTGCACTTCCAATGAGCCGTGCTCTTCCCGTAAGCAGAGCTCAGATGATGAAGACTGTTCAGCAAAAGGAAGAAATCGGCACATTGTTGTCAGTAAAGCGGAGCTCGGCAACTCCATCGAGGTGCTGGAGAGCTTCAAACTGGCCAGGGAGAGCTGGGAGTTGCTCCATTCCCTGGAATTTCTTGACAAAGGTGAGTGTATACTGGTGATTGACACCATTTAACCATGTCAGATCAACTCTAAAATGTCATCGTGGTATTTGAAATGTCAGCTCTCATTGCTTATTGGCTCAGTTCTAGCCATTCGCTCAGTTTATAAGGTTCTTTTTTGAACAGGAAACCTATTCAATTAACCATTCATCTTTGAGTTCCTCCTAGGCCGGCAGGGCTGTGCAGACCGGAGGACGGTGTTTGCTCCTCCTCCCTGTGTTTGTGCTGTGCTCTGTTTCTTTTCTCCCTCACCGCTGCCCGTGCTCCACAGTGCAGGAGGCAGTGTGCCTTCTGTCTGCCATCAGCTTTGTTGCTTGGAAATAGAGAAAGCCTGTTTTCTTTTTTGAGACAGAATCTCAGTATGTAGCTCTGGCTGGCCTGGAACCTCATAGAGATCCTTCTGAGTCTGCCTACCAAGTGCTGGGATCAAAAATGTGATCCCCTTGCCCACTTGGCTGCTTCCTTTTGAAGAAAGATAGAAACGGCTCATGTGCCTGCTTTCTAGGGCTCACTGCTTCCTTGCTAACCAGGCACTTTTGCTTTCCTGTGAACTCAGGGCCCAATGATTGCCTGTTAGGTGGTGAGCGTGCATCTTCTGGCCTGATCACACATGACCAGACGGCCCCCTGTCAGATGTGCTGTGGTATAGTTTCTAAGGGAATAGAGCCTTGCTTTCTTTTGTTGTGTTTATTGTAGATATGACTATTTTGGAGGAAATTTTCTTTAGTCATAAATCGACCTCTTTAAAAAAGGATAAAATGAGCAGCAGGGACTACATAAGACCTTGTCTTAAAAAGCAAAACAAAGGGGCTGGAGAGATGGCTCAGAGGTTAAGAGCACTGGCTGCTCTTTCAGAGGTCCTGAGATCAATTCCCGGCAACCACATGGTGGCTCACAACCATCTGTAATGAAATCTGGTGCCCTCTCCTGGTATGGAGGCAGAATGTTGTTTACATAATAAATAAATAAATCTTTTTTAAAAAAAAAAAGCAAAATAAGGTACATGGAGTGATACTTGGAAAGTGTACTTCTTGACATATAATACATGCTTGCAAACACTGGTGTATAAAAATCCTTCTTGGGTTGGTAAGATGGCTCCGTGGGTAAAGGCACCTGCCAACAGATCTCATGGCCTGGGAGCCATGTGGTAGAGGGACAGAACCGACTCCTGCCACGTGTGCTCTGACCTCCATACCTGCACCATGTTGCACATGCATGTCTAAAATAAGTAGGTGTGGAAAAAGACTCCTTGCATGTCAGCTGTTTACAGTCTACCAGAAATTCTCAAGCGCTGGTGAAAGGAACCATCCATCTTTTATTAGTTGCTGTGTTTTTCTTTTTGCTGCCTTTGCATTCACCACTTTGGGGTGAATTTGCTTTCAAATTCTCACACAGAATTTACAAGAATTTGTTTGGCATGGAAGACCGACACCTGGCTGTGGCTAAGAATCTTCCTCACAGATATGATCATCTACCAGGTACTGTGACTGGCGTTTCCAGCTGCTGTGTCTGTGCAGGGCGGGACTGTGGCAAACTGTCTTAGCATCAGAGCTGTGCTGTGCTCCACCGTGGTTGTGAGGTTACAGTCCACTCTCACCCACAAGTGTCTCACTTTCTTGCTGACTTTGGTGTGTTCAGTCATGTTCCTGCTCTTCCTGTGTATAGAAGCAAGAGCCCACACAGCCATTTTTATCTCCATCCTCTTGCACCTTAAAGATAGCATAAATCCTTCTCAGTTTTCTTAATGAATATTTTTCCCTTTTAAGTTACCTTAGAGAATATAATTTGCTTTTCTTGATCTCCACCACCCAGCAGCCGTCTTCGTGCCGTTCTACCTCCACAGCCTCTTCTCTGTCATCATAAAAGTTCTGCTACCTTCCCTCCCTCGGCTTTTCCTTTTCCTCACTTGTGGTCCCTTCTCTACCTACACTCATACCCACATGTAAACATCCAAAGCTTGGATCCTCGTATGAGAGAGAGCGTGTACCATTTGTCCGAGTAGGAGCTTTCCTAGAACAGCACCGCTGCTTCAGTGTTCACTTCTTCCCTCTGCCCTGCCGCTTTCCAGCCTAGTGCATTGTTCTGTAGCTACCAGAATGGGGAGAGGGGACAACTGCTACCAAGATGTTGACATGGAGAGCTCGCTGTCCTTCATAAGTAGTCAGCTGGTTCTATAGAAATGGTGCATCTAAAATGTCTGTGCTGCCTGCGTGTGCGTGTGTATGTGTTTTAATGTCACTACTTTTCCTCTTTGTATTTGTGTCTTTCCAAGGGTCAATATAAGAAGGCAATAGCCAGTCTGCATCACTTAGCAGCTCTCCAAGGATCCCTTTCTCAGCCACAGATCACAGGACAGGGCACTTTGGAACACCAGAGGGCGCTCATCCAGCTGGCAACCTGTCACTTTGCACTGGGGGAGTATAGAGTGAGTATCTGGTGGCTCAAGGGGCATTCTCAAAGGCTCCATGGCACCCTGGAATCTCCCTTGCCTGTGGTGGTTTTTCAAGTCAATGCATGCTTCCTAGATTGACCTTCCCACTCGGATCTCTTACTTAATTTGCTCCTGAAAAACACAGTGATCTTGTTTTACTTCCTGGTTCTGTAGCGTACCTTCCCTGGAATTGAGCGTCAGTTCAGTTTCCTTATTCTTCTCTTTTTTGAGACAGTGTATCCCAGACTCTTTGAACTTGCTGTGTGGTTTAGAGATAGGCATTATATATACTTACCAGTCTATGCAAATATATGGTATTTCTAACAGTGAAGAATAGGGTTTTTTCCATTTCATAGACTTAATCTGACCCTGCCTTTCCCTGTGTCCACTGTTGAGTGCTCAGCCGTTCACAGGAACACAGCCCGCTCCATGCGTCCACGCTGTCGGCCTCTGCACTGTGGCCGCTGCCATTTGCTCAGAGCGTCACGCTAGTGCCTGTGTCTTCTCTCCTGCAGATGACGTGTGAGAAGGTCCTGGACCTGATGTGCTACATGGTGCTCCCCATACAGGACGGAGGGAAATCACAGGAGGAGCCCTCCAAAGTAAAGCCCAAGTTTAGAAAAGGTAGAGGGAAGTCTTGTTCTCTGTCACAGTTGTTGTAGGACCGTGGCTAAGACACGACACAGTTCCTAGTGAGGTCACAGCACTGTGTGCTGTGGAAAATGAGCCCTCAAGGCTGTGTTCATAAGCAGCTGTGAGTCTGCACCTTTTCCAAGCCCTGAGTCCGCTTCCTGAATTTGTTATTTCTGAAGAACATCTTCCCTTTGTGCCTCTAGCACTAGGGGGCCATTTTGAGCTTTACCTGATGCCACATTGCTAGGAAAAACTAATGCATAGCTAATCATCTAAATTTTCATCAAAGAAGTAAGAAGTAAATATGCAGATTAAATATGAAGACAGTAGAAGAGGGAAATAATCATTAGAGCAGAACTGAGAAAATGAGTGAAAATCAAAGGTTATTTCTGTGATAATATAAACTTGATACAGCCCTCGCAGGTTTGACCCAGAAGACAGTGGCCTCAAATTAGAAATGTCAGGAATGAAGACAGCATCACAGCAAATCCTGGTTACGTCAAAAGGACAGTAAGAGAACAATTTTATGCCAAGAAATTTTAAAAATTAGATGCAGTAGGAAAGTTTTGGATAAGCACATCTTATAAAAGAAATGACACAAAATGAAATAGAAATCTGTTACTATAGCAAAAGGAAATTAAATTTGTTTTGAAAAAAACAAAACAGGGAACACAGACTGCAAACAGCAAAGCTGTTAGCAGTGGTCCTGGGTGAGGGTGAAGGGACAGCCGCCCCGTGCTCCTGCACATGAGTGAATGCCTGGGGGACAGCACTGCCAGCAAGATGGTCTCGGTCCTCGCATCACCAAACAGAAATGTTCTCTGTTGATGAACTGAATATTCTTGTACTTCATGTACAGAAGAGGAATACTGAAAGTAAATGGACGTTTCGTTTTAGATATGTACTATGTTAAGGAGGATTCATGTGTATAGAGAGGCATTGATTTTTGCTACTTCTTGCCTCTGTTTACAGGAAGATTTAAGATATAAAGAGTACAGACCATAATGAAAAGGATTGAGATCTTAGTTTAAATGGCATTGCTTAAAGATTTTCCTACAAGTACATATGAAGTCATATGTAAACATGTTTGTATTTAAAGTGAAAAATTAGAAATCTCATGAGCAGGCTGTGGTGTCTATAACTGGATGGGAGTCGTGTGTGTGTATGCTTATTCTTGTATTTATGTATGTATGTATGCATGAATGTATGTGTATATATGTAAACAGTAGAATACCACATAATCCTGGAAATTGCTTGTTCAGCACTACATGTATTAAGACAAACCTGAAAGACAGAAGGTGAAGTAAAAAAGTCAGTTTAGAGAAGGTACGTATGTTATGTCACCATTTGACTTAGTAGAGTGAAAACTTGCCAGACCTTCCTATGTGTGGTTTGTAAATACAAACACCTGTGCAGAATCACCGCACTCAGAATTATGTCTGCCCTGGGGCAGGAGAAGAGGATGACCTTAAGACACTATAAGTAGCTTCTTTGGGGCCTGGCGGTGGTGGCGCACTCCTTTAATCAACAGCACTTGGTGGGGGAGGTGCAGAGGCAGGCAGATCTCTGTGAGTTCGAGACCAGCCTGGTCTACAGAGTGAGTTCCAGGACAGGCTCCAAAGCTACTGAAAAATCCTGTCTTGAATTTAAAATAATAATAAAAAGCTTCTACTGATTTTGTGACAATTTAAATCTTTAAAAATTAAAACCAAGAGGCAGGGAGCTGAGAGATAGCTCAGCAGTAAAGAGCACATGGTGCCCTTGCAGACAGCCTGAGTTAGGTTCCTAACACCGATATAGCAGCTTATAACCATCTGTAACTCCAGCGCAAGGGATCCGAGACCCTCTTCTTCTACAGGCACTGCACACACGTGATGCCCTTATATATGCAGACAGGCTAGATCCTTAACACACACAGGAGCTAAATGACAAGCACATTGGGTTTGTGAGATTCCCTCTATATATGTTCTACATATCTGAAACATTTTATAATAATTGTTTAGTAGGGTAGGAAAGAAAATTGAGAAATGAAATCTTGAGACCAAAAATCAGTGTCATCATCACAATATATAATTGTGCCGTGTCACGAGATCTTACTGCGGGGGTGGGTGTCACATTTGTTTGTCAGCGCTGTTCTCTCTGATGGCAGCATTCACTAACAGTTTGGCCTTCTGCTAGGTTCGGATCTGAAGCTGCTGCCCTGTACCAGTAAGGCTATTATGCCCTACTGTTTGCACTTGATGCTAGCGTGCTTTAAGGTGAGCTTAAAATGGGAATAGCAGGAAGCGCCTTGCCTGTGAAATATGTCTGGGGAGCTGGCACAGCTAAGCTTGGTTTACAGCTGTTTTGCAGCAGGCAGGTGGGAGGATTTCGTGTCCTAGGAATTAACAAGTGTTCTCTTGGTTCTTTGTTGTTGTGCAGCTGCACCAGGCAAAGGTGAGCAGGAAATTCCCTTATCCTTGAGACGGGCATGCGTAGTAAGTAGTAGAGCAGACAGACAAATTCCCTTATCCTTGAGACGGGCATGTGTAGTAAGTAGTAGAGCAGACAGACAAATTCCCTTGCCTGTTACGGTTGGTATACAGTGAAAACTTCTGACATTGTACGTGTCAGAATGTATTATCTACAGAAGAAAGCGATATAAATATTTATTAGGGTCATAGATGTATGAGGAGTTAATTCTTTTAGACATGAGGGTCAGCACCAGCAAAGGCGCAGTAGCACTGGGAATCTTCCAAGACTCTTGGAGACACACAAAGCTTGGCTGCAGTGGAATAGAGCCTTGGGGTGGGTTGCCACTGTCTCGTTAGGCTTGCGTGCTGCTTACCACTGTATGCAATAGTCCCGCACTAACTCCATCACTAGAGCTGCCCGGGGCAAAGAAGCCGACTGAAGTGTGGTTTTTTGCAGCTGTCCATTTCAAACCAAACCTTTGGCCTTTTCTGTAGTTCATACCTTATTGCTTGCTGTCTTTCCTTCTTCCCAGCGCTGTCTCAAGCTTTCTGTTACAGCTTCCTCCCATCTTTCCACCCACAGTTGTTTCCTAAAAGATATCTCTAAGGTTGAGAAGATGACTCAATTGGTAGGGTGCTTGCCCAGCACCCACGAGCCCTGGGTTCAATTCCCAGCACAGCATAAACTGAGCATGGTGATATATACCTATAATCCCAGCACTTGGGAGGTGGAGGTAGGAAGATCAGAAGATCAAGAATATGCTCAGCTATCTAACAAATGTAGGACGAGCCTGTGATTCCTGAGACCCTGTCTTAGATAAGTAGAACAAGAAAAACCAGTAACAAAAGTTCCTGTTTATTCTTTTCACTATGTAGGAATACTCAACTTTATCCCTGATTCTCAAGCTCAGAAACTCCCAGTTCACCTCACCTGTTCATGTCCAAATCCGGTTTAAAGGCGTGCCAGCCTCCTTTAAATCCCCCCTCCTAGAAGGATGGTGTTCATAAAGGCGTGCCAGCCTCCTTTCAATCCCCCCCTCCTAGAAGGATGGTGTTCAGCAGCGGCTTTGTCGTCCTAATAGTAATGATTTGTAGCCTATACTGACATACGGAGCTCCTTTTAGGAAGTGATAGTTGGTATGCCCTAGATGTCCTAGGTTTATTTTTCTACATGAAATTCTGTCTTACAGCTGAGAGCTTTTACAGACAACAGAGATGACATGGCGCTGGGCCATGTGATCGTACTGCTGCAGCAGGAGTGGCCGCGGGGAGAGAACCTCTTCCTGAAAGCCATCAGTAAGATCTGCCAGCAGGGAAACTTCCAGTATGAGAACTTCTTCAGCTATGTTACCAGTATCCTTTGTCTGGACTAATCAAGACCTTCTGAGTGCTCGGCACAAGGCCATCTTACTGTGTGAACCACTGTCAGTGCAGATACGGCCTTTACTAAGTGTGGGGACGGAGGAGGGGTGAGGGTTCGGAATGGTGCTGTGGCAGGTGCTTGGTGAGAGTCAGTGACGTTTCAGAGATTAATTCAGGGAATCAGCACTGTCGTTCTAGCTAACTTCAAGAAGGCAGCCAAGATGCTCACAGCCAGAATAGCCTACAGGTTCTTAACAAGCCCAGGGCAGTTGGTTTAGCATAGCCTGCAATAGTTCCTTGGCCTTTATCCGTGGAAAAAGTGTCCCCTGTAGCTACTCCTTGGACAGAGGCTGCCCCTGGGATCATTCTTAACACTGGGCCTGCACCATGACAGCTACCAAAGGTTACGCTGATGAGGCAGAGTAGCTTCGTGAGCTGTTCATAAGGGGAGACCACCTTTGAGTTGAGGGGACGCCCTGGTTTGGCTGCCTTCATTTCAGTTTCTCAGTCCCTTCTCTCAGTGTGCAGGGTATGTGTGCTGCATGTGTCCCAATGCCTGAGCAATGAGTTTTTAAAAAAAGATTAATGAAAGTTATATAACTTTGCCCCAGAAGAATGCACCGTCTAATATTTCACATAGGATTTTCTGGGCTGTCAGACACTTCCTTTCTTGAAGCATATGAAAGACCTTGTCTGCTGGGTCTGAAGAAATCATCTTTCTTCTTATGACTCATACATATCCAGTCAGCCAGACCATCCCCACTCCTACTATCCCTGATTTCTTAATAAGAAATTTCTCATATGGCCATGTAGAACCTATTTTGTTATCTCCATTGGAAAACCACGTGCTAATGCTTTTTAGTCAGACGAGTCTGTAGATTGATGGATGGCACTGACCTACACAGCCAGCCCCGCCCGGCAGAACTTGTACCAAGAGTTCTTTTCACAGGGCCGTTTGGTTAATGTGAAAACTGACTTTGGTTGTTAGTTGGAGGACAACAGCAGCTTCCTCATCTGCTGAGAGCCTGGTTCTTCCCTGGGAGACCGGGAACTTGTTACTTGTTGGTTGACCTGAATGTGGCTGAAGACATTGACATGCTGGAGGAATTTGCTTATTTAAGGACCCAGGAAGGAGGGAAGATTCATCTGGAATTACTCCCAAATCAAGGAATGCTGATCAAGTAAGTAGACGATCTTCTGGTCTTCTGTGTGCTCACCTTTCATGTGCTTGCATGACTTATGTGTAAGTTTCTGTATCTTTCAGAAGTTTAATGGAGAGGAATTCAAAACTGGTCTCTGTTTTCGAGGGTCCACATGATTCTAGGTGTCTTTTAAAGACCTGTGCTTCTTAGCTACATTTCCTGGGGGGAGGGTGTACAAAACCGTTGCTTAAATTGGGATATTTTTGTTACTTTTGACATTTTTTTACCAGAGATTTTTCTGTATGCCTTTTCCTTTCCGAGATTTGGTATTCACTTCTGGTTAGACATAAAGTGATTTTAAATTAACGCAGCCATGCTTAACATGGTACTGGATAGGGCTGCAGGTTTCCTATTTATAACTGTGTCTTAAGCCCTTCCGAACTTCTCCGTGGCTTACACAGCACAGAGTGAACGAGCTGGTTCTAGTGCCTCTAATGCACACCTGCCACAGAAAATGATTGTGCAAGCACTTGAGCACAGGTGTGCCCTAGGACACTGCAGAAAGCATTTGAGCGCAGGTGTGCCCGTGCCCCTAGGACACTGCAGAAAGCATTTGAGCGCAGGTGTGCCCATGCCCCTAGGACACTGCAGAAAGCATTTGAGCGCAGGTGTGCCCGTGCCCCTAGGACACTGCAGAAAGCATTTGAGCGCAGGTGTGCCCCTAGGACACTGCAGAAAGCACTTGAGCGCAGGTGTGCCCCTAGCCC
>JAQHUG010000210.1:1294379-1307552 GCA_028555095.1 Dicrostonyx torquatus
TAGCCCTAGGACACTGCAGAAAGCATTTGAGCGCAGGTGTGCCCTAGCCCTAGGACACTGCAGAAAGCATTTGAGCGCAGGTGTGCCCCTAGCCCCTGGGACACTGCAGAAAGCATTTGAGCGCAGGTGTGCCCCTAGCCCCTGGGACACTGCAGAAAGCATTTGAGCGCAGGTGTGCCCCTAGCCCCTAGGAGACTGCAGAAAGCCCACGTCTCAGATGAAAACACCTAGTGGCCATCCATGATTTTTAAATAGCTCATAAATCTCGCTTCTACCCTCAGTCCTCATTGCAGTTTGGCTAATAGATCCTCTCTGCTGTAAGCGCCATGTGTGGTTCGTACACTCCCTTCTGGCTTCCTGCATAATCAGTGTGTCTGTAAGTCAGTGTCAGAGTGAAGCCAAGAGACAACCCAGAGCAGGAAGAATGCATGGCTGAGACTGGAGACCTCATCCATCCCTCAGTTTGGGCAGAAGCAAGTCTTTTAGTTATTAAAAGCCATAATCCTCACTTTGTAGAATCCTAGGGGTGTTGGAGGAGCAAGGTAAGAAATGCTTCTTTGGGTGTCTGTAACTGAGGAATTTGGCCCATGGTGGGCATTCCTTCCTCATTATACCTTACCAAGAGTAGGGCCCAGTGGAATCTGTCTTGTAAGTGACATTGTATGTCTTCAACATTTCCAATAGGGAATGTTCAGGAGCAAATGAGGCCCTTTGTAGAGCCTTAATCAGGATGCCCCAGACACTGTCTTCTCCCCTGCTCCATTGACTACTTTTGATGGTGAACCAAAGTCATGGGGAATATTAACTGCATGGTTCCGAGTGTAGTTAACCATGTGGAGAATAGATTACGTCTATATGTGAAACCCAGGAAAACTGTTTTCTTTAGGGACTTCTAAGTTCCAAAATTGAGTATGCAAACATATCTTTAAGAAAGCTTTTAGTTCATCAAAAGCTCACCATTGAAACTGTCATAATATATATGGTCTTAGAGTCAGACTCTTCCTACAGGGGGCTCCATCTGCGGAGAATTGCCCCATGACTTAGAGAATGCTTGGCTGTCTGTGGCAGCATGAAGGGATGACTCCGGTCACTGAGACTGGGCCCTTCTTCTCTGCCCATGTTTTCTTGGCTTGAACAGTGTTAACCTGCACATGTCCCTAGGACTCGGAGAAAGTGCTGTTGGCACTGGAGGAGGCTGCTTGCCAAGGAGGCGTCCGTCCTGCTTTCCAGGGCTCTCCCACCTTGATCAGCCTAACTGTAACTTCCTTGAACTTTCTTTAGAAGACAAGCCTCCTAAAAACCCATGGTTGATTCAACCTGGAAAAAGCTCTAGCTTGTTACCTAGTGACCTGACCTTGTAGGGATGTTCTCTGTAAGGGTCTCACCATGGATTTGAAATCTGTATTTCAGATAACCTATCTCTAGATGATGCCAAGAGAATCTAACTGCATAAGACAGAGCTTTGACTGACTGAGGTGTGCTTAGACTCTTGAATAAAACTATCTATATTCCTTTTCCCTTGGGTTCCAAACAAATTCTCTGAAGCCATTGCAGACCTTTTGGGTGGTCCCTCCAGATGAGTGGCAGAGATGTTGTGAGCAGTGTACCTCTCCTCCCCTTGGGGTAAGGTTGTGAGTCCGTCCTAGTGGTAGCTTCTCGGATGCAAGCAGGTACAGTACAAACACGGGGCACCTGGTGCCAGGCCAAAGGAGGCATAAGTTCTTGGTTTGTTGTTCTGACATGTGCTAAATAAGAGAACGTTTTTATGTTGATATCCACAGTACCACAGCTGCATTAGACTGAATCAAAAGGGAAAAAAAAAATCTCTGAGTGATCAGCAGCTAATGTGTTAAATCTTCATTACAGAATTCTACAAGACCATGGCTCCCAGCCTTGTTTTTCCCCCAAATCTCAAACACCCTTTCTTTATTGAAAACATTACCACCCCTTCTGAGTCTCTTTGAAGGAACTCTCTGTTTGGGCTTCAGTCCCGCTGAGGTGGCTAGCCGGTGGTGTCTCCAGGTGTATTTCTGGCACTGGCGTGGACATGAGAAGAGGGAGGGAGGGAGGCTGGATTTTGAGTCCTATCTTCTCAGATACTCCCCTCCCACTGCCATCTCGTCTCCCTCTTCCTCACTGATGCCTTTTTACTCCAAGTCACAAGTGGGAAGAGCTCTGGGACCAGGAGCCAAGATGCCTCTACACTGGCACCAGCAGCGGGTGCGGTGGGGCCCTCAGCCTCTCCCAGTCCCCCTGAAGACACAGCACGGCCAGGGGCTTGTGGAGGTTAAAGTTTCTGTACAGTCCGTTTTCCAGTCCTGTGTATCTTCTCCGGAGTGTTGTTTTTGCAGTGCAGGGTGAGCTGGTGTGGGTGTTTGAATGCTGCTGTTTGCTGTTTTTTAAAGGCCTTCTAGCCCTCCCATGGGGTTACTGCAGCAGGAATTCTTACCTGTGCTTCAGCCCAGCATACAGACTGCTGACAGGTACCAAGTGGAAAACACCTGCTCATAGTGTGCTGTTTGTCAACATGTTTTCCCACCCATGGTTTTCAGCTCTTTGTCCCTCGGTGCTCTTTTTCATGCTTTATTTATTCGTTTTTAATTTGTTCTGCATTCCTTGGCAAACCATCTGGTTGTAAATATTGTAACATTTTTAAGTTTTTTTTTCCATGAGTTGCCAGTGTGTTTGTGTTGAATTTAAAAATCATTATGGATCTGGGGGGAGAAATAAGTTTGCTAAAACTGCACTAGCTAAGTAAGTACCAGAGGAAGTGCGAAGCTGTGATTCCGTTCTCATAAAATCCAAGGTTTTGAGTCATGAATATTTACATACGTTGACATACATGTACCACAAGCAAACTTTTATTGTGGGTTTCCATATAATGATCAGGACTTTTTTGCTCTAAATAGATTTTCACACAGCTCTCCCTGCCTTAAAGCAGGCTGCTTTGTTTCAGACCGTTCCTTTCTGAATTGGCGATATTTAATATAAAATGATGCCATCTGACTTAGCTAGGTCCTCCTCTTCTTAAGCCATGTGCCACCTAACACCAGGAACACACCTGCCATGCACCGTGCTATTGCACTGACTCAAACCAAGCTGCTGTGTACCCAGGCTGGAGAGACCAGTGCAGCCATCACTGTGTGTGGAGCCTGACTGTAGGTGACGTCATCCAGACCTGCGTAGAGGCTCTTATGCATACATAATTGTTGTGCATCCGTCACTGTGTAGAAATAGTCCTCTGCCAAGCAGAGTGCAACAGTTAGTTGTGTCTTTAGGAATATTAGGGGAGAATTTGTCCTCTGAAATATGGCCCGTAGTTGCATGTAACTTGTCTAGTTTTGGGTTGCAGCCCAGGTACCCAGAATAGAAGTATCGCGAGGCAACATAAAACAGTGTGCTCCTGTTTGTGCTCAGGAGGACCCAGACCCTCAGCCTCACCGGCCCTGACTGACTTAGTCTCCATGCAGACCTGTTTTCTCGCGCCCCTGCTCCTCCCTATAAAGCCTTTAGGTGCGGCGGGCTGTTGCAGCGCTGTCTAAACACGCCTGCACGGCGGTGTTGCCACTCGCGCTCACTTCCTACGTGATAGCGTGTCCTAGAGACAGGTGTGTTCAGGATGATAGCCACAGACTGTTTTCTCATGATGTGAAAAACCATGTCACTTGAAGGAGTCAGGACATGGGGTGGGGACAGAAGGGTTTCGTTTGTCTAAAACTGTTACGTTACCAAACTAGCAGCCAGAACTCCTCTGTTTGTGGTTGAGTCCACTGAGTTTTGCTGACTTTTCTTTTCCTCTGTTCATTTTGTTGTCCTCACTTTATGGGATTCTGTTTGTTCTTTCCCATCCTAACGCACGGCTCTTGGGGCACAGTTAGACACCTCTTGGCTTTTGCTCCCACTAACCCACCCACAGACAGACAAGCACCTGGAAGGCCCTGTTCTTCAGAGAACCTCACAGGCGGTGGGCCTGCCTTTCCAACCTGTAACACGGTTCTGTCTCAGGGCCCCAGGGCCCCAGGGCCCCCTGCTTTTTCTGCAAGAGTCTGGATGGATACAGCACTTGAGGGTCTGCCTTGTCCCATCTCTGTGGAGATAGGCCTGACTCAGGACCCCAGAGAGCTCCTTGGTAACTAGGACATGCTGGGTCCCTCCTCCTGCTGTCCTCTCTGCTGTCTGTGGCCTGATCTCCAGCACAGTGAGGCCAGTGAGAATGGAACCTGAAGCACCCCAAGGCACTGAGTTGTGTGAGGTGAAGCAGGTGACACTTCAGCCGCCATTGAGTGTATAAAACGACCCAGTCTAGGGCAGGAAAGATGTCTGCCTAGTATGAGACTGAGAAGGATGGACAGGAGTCGGTGTCTGGTTACAGCTTTTCTTTATAAGCTTGGTTTACATGTGTGACTCCACTTAGCTGTGAGGCAGGTTGGTTCCTACCCAGGTGACTCTGGGCTGTGCTGCTGCTCTAACCGTGGTCTCCTTCTGTTTCCCTGTCGCTGACCTCAGGCACCACACGGTCACCCGAGGCATCACCAAAGGCGTGAAGGAGGACTTCCGCCTGGCCATGGAGCGCCAGGTCTCCCGCTGCGGTGAGAACCTGATGGTGGTCCTGCACCGCTTCTGCATTAATGAGAAGATCTTGCTCCTTCAGACCCTGACCTGACAGACCTTTGGCCGCCCTCTGCTCAGCTGTGACTCAGGAAGACACAGCTGTGACTAGTCTGCCCAACCAGGACTGATAAGAAGCAAACACCGAGTTCTAACTCCCTTCGTTGCATAAAAATTGGTCCCAAGAGTGTGGAAAGTTTTTTCTATTTTTAAGAGTTTAGGTTTTTTGATTTGTATAAAACAAGAGTCAATCCATTTTGTAAATAAAAGTCCTAAAATTTGACATTTTAAGAAAACTTTTTTTTTTCAGTTTTAAGTAGGGTACATTTGTCTTATTTTTCTAAGCATATAGCGGTGGAGCAAAATCCAGTACAACTGAATGGGGGAGTGAATTTTATTATTTTATTATATACTTATATGACGGAGCATGTCTTCTGTGACCTCAGGTGTGCCTTCATTGATTACTTTGGTAAGTATTCTATATCATGATAATGTTTGACCTTTCATTTGTGCACAGTTGACTTGAGCCTGTGCTATCCCTGCTGAGAGTCCACTAAAGGCACAATGCTCCAGAGTCTGAAAAGCTGGAGAGGAAATAGGGGAAGCAGCTGGGGCCTCAGGAGGTCAGTGTGGCCCGGGGCACTCTCCTGGCCCTGTGGCGCCAGACAGCACCCCTGCCCTGCCCTGTACTTGCATATGTGATCACGAACATGTGCAAACACAGACAGACAAATACACGCACATATGTGTGATCACATATGTGATCACGAACATGTGTAAACACAGACAGACAAATACACGCATGCACAGTAACCAGAATCACATTTCCTGGGTGCTGTATACTGCCACGGACTAAGTTGTTTTGCAGGTATTTTCTAGGGATTGGCATTTTTATTTCTTCCCAAGGTCATTCTCTGTATCGTTTAGGTCTTAATGTAACCTACTTAGGCATAGACCTTACGGATTTTTTGGCTGAATCAGCTGTCACGGTTTGAATAGTATCTCCCAAAGGTCATTCGTTGTGTTCAAACTGCTCCTAACTCCATGTTAATTTAGAGTTTCATACATTTTAAAGTGACTGTTCACAGACTTTTTATTATTATTATTTTATTTAACTAGTTCGTGTTGAAAAGTCTTTCTAGGTCCCAGCAAATACCTTTAAAACACAATCCTGGAGAATACAGAAGTAATCTGGGGGAGCAGTAAAGTGATTTTGTGATTTCAGTATTTGTCCACATTCCTTTAACACAAAAATAAAAAGGACCACAGTCACACAGTAGTTTGTATTAAAGTTACAGTCCTAACAGGATGCCAAGTTAAGATCTGCTTGACATTGCAGTGACCTTGAGCACAGCCGAGAATCTTTCCTTTTGTCAAGGGCAACCCCATGGTAAGTTACCCCGAGATACGACGATTCTTTAACCAGAACTCCAAAGTCAAGCAGCCGGCTGCCCAGAGGCGGGCTTGTCAAGCGCCGCACCTCCAAGAGCCTGAGTTAACTTTCTAGGGCACAGTCAGTAGCCACGTGTGTTCCAGTTTGTCCTGGGGTTCTGTTTGCTATGCTTTCGGATGCTGCTTGCCCAGTGTGAGCAGAAAGCTGGGTTAAAAACTCAGTGCAGCTTTGACTTCTTACTGTTTGTTTTCTTGTTAAACTTGGAACTGGAGATAATACTAAACAGCACCTCAATGGTTTTAAGCAAAAGTAAAGAGAATGGCACCTGGATGGCTTTTCTCACAGCCTAATGCTGGTTTTTTGCCTGGGGTACACTTGTGTGACTCAGGATGCTGTGGAGAGGCTGAGAACTGGAAACCTCAGGTAAGGGTCGTGCTGGAGCTGAGAGCAGTTCACCACAATTCAAGTGAAAATTAACTTCGGTCGGCCAAGCTGTAGAGACAGCCATTAGCTTTTTTAATATCTCAGACTCTCATTTGTCAGTTATTAAATTAGTTATAATAAAATAATACTGATGTTTGCTAGCTCTATTCCAGGCTTTATGCCATGTATTTCACATGTATTTTCTCACGACGTCCCAGTGAGGCGGGTTGAGTAAGTGGGTTCTGTCTCTGCGCTGAGGTCACATGTTTCTGGTGTTGACATGAGACCGGCCATCTGCTGGATTCTCTGGGAGCTGAGGTCACGTTTCTGGTGTTGACATGAGACCGGCCATCTGCTGGATTCTCTGGCAGCTCCCCGTGCTGGTGTTGTGCTTTGCTGTCTAGGAGAGAGGAGTTGGATTCTTACTACAGAACTTGACAAGTGGGGGCTACCACAAGAGAGGAGGATGTTGGTGAGACAGACCTTCTTAACTAGACCCAGGAAGATGAAGTCGATTTTATCAGACTGATAAGCATCAACTCCTGTTGTGTGCTCATAGGAAGAGGTATAACGAGCACACAAAGGCCAGGGCTATAACTTAGTGGTAGAATCTTATTTAGCATGTTCAAAAGCCCAGCTTTGATTGCTAACACTGGGGGGAAAGTGCATGTGATCAATGCAGATCCTTTCCATGCACAAAGATGGTGTGACAGTCTTGTCGTTGCCCTGCTACTGTGGGCTGATGAGGTGACTGCTTATTAACAGAAGAGGCTCCATTCCTAATTTCTGAGTTGACAGCTCAGGTTCATTGCTTATCTGTGGATTCAGAGTTCTAATCTTGCCCCTCCCAAGCCTTCTTTTCTTTCTTAAACTGTTGTAGTGGCCCAGAGCTCCTCCCCCGGGCTCATCTTCAGGAGCTGCTTCTCGGCCCTCCGAGATGATTGACATCTGCTTCTAGTGAACCAGTGTCGTGATGGGGAGTTTTTAAACCAGATGGCAGGTCCATGTATCTCCTATAGTCCTACATAGTCCACATAGATTGGATCCAGCAGAATCCCACTTTAATCTCCCCTTTTTGTCCCATCCTCATGAATGCTTTTTTTTTTCTTTAACGCTTCAGCACAGATTGCTCAGGTGATTTTTAAAATTCATTTCTGTTCACATTGCTCAGACTAACAAAGAATAACACACGGTGTCAGACAAGTCTGTTACCTCACCGTTGTAAAGGTACAGATCCAGTCTCAAGGCTGCCACAGCCTGCTCTCCTCTTAGTTGAGTCCTTTGCCTTTGATAAGCATCTGGTGACCAGCAGTCACTGACTCCTGCCATTTTTCCTTCCAGAAGGACATCAGTCATATTCCATGGAGACGTCATCTAAGCCAGCTGCGCCTGTGAGATTTCAACATGTGATTTAGGGAGACTCCTCCGGAGCCATATGCTGTTCTTCATTGATGTTTACACAAACATCATATACTCTTTAGGACGTAACTCTATTAGTTATGTTTCTCATTGCCTTGACAAAATAGCTGATAAAAGCAACTTGAGGTGAGTTTATTTTGACTTAAAGTTTGAGTGGATACTTTCTTTTGTGACAGGGAAGTCATGGCCGCAGAAATGTGAAACATAGTAAACAGGAAGTGAGGGCTGGCTTTGAGATGTCACTTCCTGTGTGCGACTCTATCTCCTGAAGCACTACAACCTTCCCTAACATCACCACCAGCTGGAGACCACTGATAAAGTGACTTGAACCTATGGGAGAAATTTCATACTCGAGCCACCGAGAATATAAGCTCCCTATGCCTCACAAAGACATTTAAATTTTTTAACACCATCTACATTCTAAGACAGGCTGCGCAAAGCAGAAGCAGGTGCTTGCTATTGAGAATATATGCATTGAATATTTCTCCTGAATATTCAACCTGAGGTGCCGACATATATAAACTTACCCAGGTGGGAGGATGTAAATTTAGACTGACATGTTAATCATTTTTCCTCAAAGTAAAGACAAAGGCAATGAAGTATTTCTAGCTCATGATTAAAAATCAAACCATTACCTCCATCTAGGGAGAGATGTTCTCCTTATACAACAATTGCTACCTTTGTTTCTTATTACATTTTAAAAACAATGTTTCAATGAAATAAGGAAAAGAGTATAATGATTTTATTTGGTGTTTTGTTTCCTTATAAATTGAAGCTTAAACACCTTGATTATCTGTTTAATTTTTATTTGTTAGCAACTAAGGACACAAAAGTTTAATGGTCAGATGGACTTGTTGAAAACATTGGCAGGCAATCCATTGGATGCATAGGTTAGTGGAAGAAATGAAGGGTTTTTTAATCATTTATTTACTTGGGATTGGGGGTTATGGGAAAGGGGCCAGTGAGTAAGAAATGTTTTATAATTTCTCAGTGGCAATAAGCACTTCTGCAGCCTGTGCCCTCCTTGGACAGAGGTTATGGGTGTGGGTGCTCGGATGTGGAGGTGGGACAGGACCAAGCCAACACACAAGTGAGCATTCCACTTTAAATCCACTGTCTTCTCAAATGACTTCCCAGCCCCTTCCCTGACTGAGTTTGTACCTCTATGACCTGTCAGACTTGACCTCCCATAGATCCAGACTGCCGTAGGAAGAGGAATGAGGACACACAAGTGGCACCAGGCTCCTTCACCACAGCAGAAGGATGTCTGTAGCACTCATTACCCCAACCCATTGCGGTGCAGCAACTGACAAATCTACTTTTGAGCATTCGCATCACAAGGGGCTATAGCATCTGTTAATTTGGAGTCTCTCAAATTCCAATGTCTTATCACTCATCAGAAAATCAAAGAAAGGTGACATCTGGGGTCAGAGATGACATATGAGTGTCCTGGGAGCAATGAGAAGCCATTCCTTACACGTTCCCCTGCCCATAAAGTGATAGAGCTGTTAGATTTTAGAATGTGTGCTATAAGGCATTTATCATGCTATCTCATGGAAGCATTATGAAGAGTTTTGTAGAATTATAGGTGTAATCTACTTACAGTTGCCAAAAATGACAACTGATACACATTATCACAACTGATTGTGTAAGTGGTCAGAATTTATGTATTTAGTGATTATTGATATGATATTAATATATATACATATATATGTATATATATATTTGAGACACAAGATTAACCTTTTTTTATTAGGCATGGTGGTACATGCCATTAACCCCAGCACACTCAGGAGACAGAGGCTGTGAGTTCAAGACCAGTCTGGTTTGCATAACAAATGCCAGATCAGACAAGACTACATAGTGAAACCCTCAAAACAAAAAAGTTTTTAACTGTGTTTATTTATGTGAGTGGGTGGACACATGCCACTATATACATGTAGAGGTCAGAGGACAACCTGCTGCAGTTGTTTCTCTCCTACCACGTGGGCCCTGGAGATTGAACTCACGTTGGCAGGCATGGTGACAGGTGCTTTCACTGCTGAGCCTCTTCATCGCTCCGAGATAATTTCTAACTCGCCTTTCTAAAACTTTGATCTCCTCCTATGAGTAAATGGATCCTAGTTCATAAACTAGATGGTGAAGTAATTGTGAAATTATTCTTACTTTACTTTCCAAGAAGTCTATGTATATAGTTGAAACCAAGAGCAAAATTGAAAAGACTTTAGAATAGTTAAGAGGTAAACAGCCTCAAAAAACAAAATGCCTCCCCACCCCGTCACCACCCATTAAACCTAAGAATGTGCTGATGAAACCTAAGAAAACGGGGCCTCTGCTTGGAGAGCCCTGTGCTCTGTCCTGGTGCCCTGCTCCTGGACACTTCTCTCTAACTCTCTGTCCTAAGTGTATATTAAAATCATCTAATTAAATTCCAACTCCACTATGTTTAGAAATAAAAGAATAAATATTAGATGTAAGAAAAAAGGCGACAATAAATTGGAAGGGTTGACGTTGTCTTCCTTCTGATGGTAATCGAAGAAAACCATTTGCTGGGCTCACCTAAGGATCTCAGCCTTGATGCTGTAAATGAGAGACATACAGTCCTTAATTACGAAGTGTGCCAGCCTATCTGTGTGTGCATATAAAGTCGTTCTCACGGCTCACACACCCAGTCCCTTCTTCAGGAAAGACTGCATCTTCCCAGATCTGGCGAGTGTTCCTATGAAAGCAATGAGTTCCGGCCACTATGATACTGTTTATATCACATAACCTCAAAGAATTACAAAGTTTCCTGAAACATATTTTCTTTCTCATAATAGATTTATATATCTAATACCCCTTATTCAAAAAAAATTAACCATATGGGAAAATAAAATCCTGGAAAACTTAAAGCCTCGATGAAGCCATTTCTACCTGATTTTTACTGAAACTCCAGAACTTCCAGCATGTGAGTTTTGAAGTCATTTAAAAAGACAGTACTTAAAACTGCACATCATGAGTCCATGACACAGTGGATTCTCAAATTTAACCAACTGAATTCCGTGTTTATGTCACAAAGGGAACTGCTGGCTCCCCTGAGGCCTCTGTCCCAAAGCCAGTCCCAGTTCGCTGCAAACACAGAACACTTCCTGGATTTCTGATCTCTCAGTCTGCATTTTGACTTGTAATATCGTTCACATTGTACATTTGGGAACATTTCTTATGTAAATGACTATGTAATAAATCTTTGGGGCTTCCAGGGCCCACATTTCAGCTTTGCTGTATCCACTCCATGTCTCTGCCATTAGAGTGCAAAGGAGAGGCAGAAAATAAGTCATTCCATGTATAAATTTTGCTTCTCTGTGTATCTGCAAGACGTTTCTTCTCATTTCTGGGTTTTTCTGGGTCTCACTTTGAACAAAAGGCAGCAATTATCCTTCAGGCATTTGGTCTATTTGCTTTAAAGCTCTCTTTCTATTCATCGTTTTGTGAGGGCTGCTGAGCTTTAGAAAAGAAATAATTCCCCAGGCACTATTCTGGGAAGCGTATTTTTTAGTACCTGTTAAAAATAGGAAGACAGATTTTACTCAAGACTATTGCAGTGTGGAAGAGATTGAATTCAAGTGGAGATTGTACCAGTGGGCAAGTGAGGAAGCTGTGGAACTGAGAGGACCTCGGGCCGGGTATGGGGTGTGAGATGGAGCCGAACAAACTGATGACAAATGTTAACTGGATACTGGGGCCACTGGTGGAGTGAAATTCTTTTCAGAAACTGATTTCAGCACAGACAAGAGGGCCCGGGGACACTAACGTGTGGCCAAGAAATGGACACAGCTGGTTCTTGCTAGTTGGCGTGACTATGGAGTAACACATTGCTTGTGACCCATGTGGTCGTTTTGTGTCACTGTCAGATAGTGTCTGACAGGAGCAGCCTAAGGAAGAAAGGATACATTATGGCTCATGGCTCCAGAGGATCCAGTGTGTCTTGTTGAGGGCTTGCAGGAGAGAGGCTCCAGTCATTCATACCTGGGGAGTATTCCTGAGAATTTTTGTCAGAAATTGTGGTTGTAGCTGGTCAATTCTGGGGTCTCGAGCTTATTCCGTTCATCTATGGGTCTGTTTTTATGCCAGTACCATACTGGTTTTGCTACTGTGGCTCCATGATCAAATTTGAGATGAGGTTTGTGATACCTGTAACATTTCCTCTTTCTGTAAAGATTGCTTTAAGTTCAGTACATCTGTCCTTCCCTGTGAATCTTAGGATGGTTTTTCGAGGTCTGTGAAGAACACCATTGGAATTTTAATCGAGATTACACTAGTCATTTCCTCAATATGAACTATGCCTGTCACAGCCTTGGAAGTCTTTCCATCGAATGACGGCTTCAATTTCTTTCATCCATGTTGTGAAGTTTTCAATGTTTATGCATGGACTTTGTGTTCTACTTGTCTGGCGAGGCTCTTTATCAGATCTGAGAGTCTTCTGGGAAAAAAATCCAGGCAGTGGTGGCACATACCTTTAATTTTAGCACTCAGGAGGCAGAGGCAGGCAGATCTTTGAGTTCTAGGCCAGCCTGGTCTACAGAGAGTGTTCTAGGACAGCCAAGGCTACACAGAGAAACCCTGTCTCTAAAAGCCAAAGAGAGAGAGAGAGAGAGAGAGAGAGAGAGAAATGTTTTAACTATGAGATTATGTCATCTGCAAAGAAGGATAAATTGACTTCATTCTTTGCTGTTTGTGTTATTTCTTCCTCTTATTATTCTGTAAGGCTTTGAACATTATGTTGAATAAGAGCCCAGGGAGTAGGAGCCCTTGTGTTCTAGATCTTAGATGTAAAACTAGGTGTTTTCCACACTTAAGACCATGTTGGCTCTAAGTATTTATGCCACATATATCCTTGATTATGGTGAGTTACATGCACTCTGGTGCTACTTTCGTCAGGACTTTCCTCCCCAGGGGAGGTTGAATTTGTTGGAGACTTTCTGCACTAGTCTTGATGACAGTGTGTTCCTGTAGAAAATGTGGTACAGACACACAAGAGAATTTTATGCCACTCTAAGGAAAAAGGATATCACAACATTTGCAAGAAAGAGGCTGCTACTGGAAGTCACTGTGTTGAGCAAAATAAGCCAGCCTCAAAAAGACAAACAGCATTTGTTCTTCCATATTCAGAACCTAAATTTAAAATTCTGTGCTTGTGTGTGTGTGTGTGTGTGTGTGTGTGTGTTTAAGGAAGGTGGGAAGTGGAGAGGATGATGGGGACTAGCAGGGAGAGAAGGAGCCTGGTGAAGGAGAGTGGTAGTGAAAAAGGACAGGAGAGGGGAGAGAATAATGTATAACATAGTATAATGACA
>JAQHUG010000210.1:1308108-1326919 GCA_028555095.1 Dicrostonyx torquatus
CTGGTGTGCTGATATAAAAAGTTAAAGAAAAGGATTACATGGATCTTCATGCTGCACACTGGGACATTCCAAGCCTCTCTTATAGTCCTAGTCTAGGAGGGACAGCTGCCTGACACACGTGAAGAGTGATGCGTTTGTCTCTGAGGACACTAAGTGCCCAAGAGAACTTAAGAGTTCTCCAGTGAAAAGGCCCATGAGTGATTGATCAAAAGCAGGCCAGTCCCTTTCCAAAGTGATCCATGAACATAGCCAGAAGGGGGCAGAAATGACTTCCGTGTGGACATATGGGGAGTGGAGAGAGGAATGAGACCCCGTCACTGATTACCCTTAGTTCTTAAATGCACTATTGTTTAGTTTTAAGCTTAAATAAAATTATTTTTATACACAGTGAGTGATTTTTGATGTTATATTGTTTGCATTTTGTAATACAATAACAGAATTTTACAGCTATCAGGCCTAAATTACAATATAGATAAGTAAAACATTGAAAATGAATTTTTAAAATGTCATTGACAGAAATAAAAATTACACTGACCATTTGGAAAGTTACTAATAATGCAGTCCTGGTGCTCGGGCAGCTTCTGAGGAGCTACAAGGAAAAGTCCACAGCCAACCCACATTGCTCTGACTCCGACCACTCAGACCTGAAACTGGTTCTCTTAGGAGACACTTTCTTTTTTAAGTGGGGAAAAATGTATAGCAATTCCTATCCAAACAATTAAAATGAGGATAAAAAAATTATTTTTTGAAGCAAGCTTCAAGAAGTTTCCACGATGACCAGGAGGGGGCGCCGTCCTCTTCTTGGAGCAAGCTGTTCCTGCTGAGAAGACCTCCAGCCACTTGGAGTCCAGATGTAGTGTTTTTCTTCAGGGATCAGAAGCTCAAGTGGATTGATCTTTAGCAAGAAAATTGTTCATTTTTGCAGAGTCTATGTAACCACAAATAGCCCCATACTGGCCACACTAAACTGAAATCATCAAATTCTCTGATTTGGTCCATTTTTCTTGGGTGTTTGTTAGTAAGCAGAGGTGAACTCATTAAGCTCCTCTCTTTCCCAGAGATGCCTGCCTGCAGGGTAGCCTAGCACATTCCCACAGAGCCTACTTATTTATTTATTGATCTTTGAGTGCTTATTTAAAAGTACAATGTTTTGGGCTGGAGAGATGGCTCAGAGGTTAAGAGCACTGGCTGATCTTCCGGAGGTCCTGAGTTCAATTCCCAGCAACCACATGGTGGCTCACAACCATCGGTAATGAGATCTGGTACCCTCTTCTGGTGTGCAGGCATACAAATCAAACTCCACTTTATTATTATTTCTGAGATAGGGTCATCTTGTTAAACCTGGAGCTTGCAGATTTGGCTGTCACATGCCCCCGGGATCCTCTCGTCTCTGCCTTCTGGGCATTTGGGGCTGCAGGCACCCCGCTTTAGGTGGATGTGAGGACCAAACTCGGGTGTCAAACATCTCCGCAGCCTTTTCTTTCTTTGAGTTTAGCTCTTGGAACAATACAAGGAATGAGTTTGTGCTCAGTGTTTCCTAAGTGCTATTCGCCCACAGTGGTCTGATCAGTTCTGTCCTGTGTGGTCCCTGAAGTCTGCTCTCCTTCACCTGCCCCCTGCAGCACTTCCTCTTCCAGTCCTGGGATCTCTGAGTGTCAGTAGCCCATCAAACCTTCCCACCCACCCCTAACAGCTTCCGACAGTTACATCCCGGGCACCCACTCACGTCACTTTCTGTCTCACCCACTCCTGACTTCAAACTGTTCCTTCCAGATGGTGCCCTCTGCTGGCCGTCTTCAGTGCATTCTTTTCCCCGTGTGGGAAGCTGTGTGTTGGTCTTCTATGGCTTAGGATCTGGGTGAGGATTCCTGCCTGCCTTTCTGTTTGGTGAACTCTCCAAACTATTCGTTCTCCAAGGCATTCCTTCTCTTTATTGTTTGACGCTTTCTGGGGGTTTAGTGGCAGCCTTTCACCTCCCACAGAGAGACTACACAGTAAAACAGTGAAATAGGGAAGACTGGGATGAATGAACATTTTATCACTAGAGTGTGCACTCCAGACATTTGATGACTATAGAAAACAAAAGAAACTAGCTTTTATTTTCTGATTTTAAACAGTTTGGCATTAGTCAATGACAGAGGCCTACCATTCTCTCATTATAATTGAGATGTGTGAATTATGAGTTCCGACTCTCATTATATGTCCGGGCTGAAAAAGCAGCTGCTGGGATTTGAATGATAGAGACCTCCCTGCTTTGCCTTGAGCGCAATGTCTTTCTCTATAGAAGAGACACTGTAATATGCCTGTTGGAGCCTAGCACTAACCAGGATCCCTTGTCTGTTTTGAAGGTTTCTGATTTTATCAACAGCTCTGACAGATTCACAATAAAGAGCATCTGGGAAGAAAGGGGCTGGATATGGCATTTGCTCAGTGATTGACAGGTGATGACAGATAAATTTAAGGACGTTGTTTGTACCAGTAGAATAAATTTGAGGGGTCCAAAACATGCTAGGAAAGAAGGGGGTCGATCCATAGGATTGTTGGGAATTATGCACTTTCTCCTGTTATGATTGGTGGGATGATTATCAAAGATACATTTATTCAGGCTAAAAAACAAAATACGTGCTGAGCCGGTGAGAAGGCGGGAAGCTGGCGGTGCTCACTGTGCAAGTCAGAGCACTTGAGTTTGATCCACAGGGCCCACGGTGGAAGTCTGGAACAAGCTCCTCTGGCTGTCCACTGCCTGTAAGTCACGCACCACCACACACACAGAGTGATAATAAAGGTGCAGTACTTTGCTCATTCCTTGTCTTGATTCATGAAGCAGGGAAGAGTTTGACAAACTAGCGCCATATAGAGCCTTGACTACGTCTACTCGGTGTTGCCGGGCAGGAGTGCAGGCCCAGGCAAGACCTTATAAAGTGAGGAGGGGAACTACTCATTTGATCAGCTGAGAAACCAAGAAGCAAACCACTGAGGGAAAATGCAGGAAGTGTGAGTACAGAGGGATTCACATGGCTGGCAGCTAGCTTATGTCCGTCGGGTTTGAGATGCACTTCCAGCTGAACTTTGACGAGAAGAGGAGTGATTGGAGGAAAGCACACTCTGTGCAGACAGAATTAGTGGCACAAAGGCTCTCAGGTCCAGCCAGGCCTGTATCGTCAGACAAGCCCCATCCCTGCGCAACGTCACGGAAGGGGAGAGGTCCGGGAGAAAATGGCAGGCAGCAGGCAGAAGCATGGCTGCATAAGGCTCCTCACAGGAGTCATTGTGAGCTTCTTCGGTGTTGACAGTTTGGTAATGAGTTACATGTAAGGCAAACCCAAATACATCACAGAGGTTCCTTAGCAACGAAGGAATCCTGATTTCAGCATCACTAAAACATAGTAAACCATGGAAAGTTCTGTATCATTTCACCGGAGCCTCCTCCCAGCCTCCTCTGCTCCGTCTTTTGTGAAGTGGCTGTCCCCTCCTTACTTCCCCTTGTTGTAAATCTGGGCACTTTGAATGAAAGCTCCAATGTGCTGAGAGCACTTGCCCAGTGTGGCCAGCGGGGTAAAAGCAACTGAAGCACCAAAACCCAAACCTAAGTCTTCGGGACTGAAAAAGAAATGAACAAGATGCTCGGAAAGCCAAGTCTGTGTCCGGAACTCTGTGTGAGGTCAGGTGTTCAGACAGAAGCTGTCTGCAGCTATCAGACAGAGTGCTGACGCTCAGCTCGAAATAACTTGCCCAAGTGTCTCCAGAGCCTTGCTACTTGGGTGATTCTAGGTTTGCCAAGCTGACGACATTATCTATCATAGCCCTGAAATGTCCATGATTTACAGCCCCCAACAATGGGCTTTTGCAGGCAGAACTAGCCTAAAGGTTGTAAGAAGGTGGATGCTGTGGCCTTGTGGGGGATGGGTCTGGCTGTTGTCACATGATCCTAGGAAGTCCCAGGACAGCTGAACTCTTTAGTCCAATCCCAGGCTCTCGCTGGCCACTCCCACTCCTACTTTCCATCTCCCCTCATCCCTTCCCACTTCCTCACTCCTACTTCCTGAGGCCCCTTCCTGGTGTAGATTTTATTGCCACCTAACAATTCCACCTTGTCTCCAGACCTTTATCACCTATAATAAAAGTTATCACCTGTCCCCATAAGTCAGAGGTCAGGTGGAATTGACAGGCCTTAAGTTTGTGCTGTCCGCAGGCCACCTGCTAAGCTGCTGGACACCTGAGCCTGCAGCATGCAAGTCCTTGCAGCGTGGCCGCCAGCAGGGGTGGTGGTGGTGGGGTTCACAGCTTTTGAAAGCCATGCCCAGGTTTTGTTTCTTAGATCAGTTTTAAAGTTAGAATATAAATTAACGGGCTTCTCATGACATATGCTGTCTGTGTGTGTGTGTCCTGACCTGTGTGCGGAACATGACATATGCTGTCTGTGTGTGTGTCCTGACATGTGTGCAGAACAGTGCTATCTGCTGTAGCTCATCTCACCAGCTGTCGTCTCTGCCCATAGCACACACCCCACCTCTAGCCCCGTTTCTGGTCACCTTTCTGCTGGTCACACCCATTCATAGTCATTCCCGCCCCCTGCAAGCAGGTTTTTCCTGCCTATCTTTCCATTTTCAAAGCCTGCCTGAAAGTCGCTCGTCACTGCCAAGAGCGCAAGGAAACTTCCCACTATTAAAGGGCTTGTGTAATTAGATTAACCTGATTTGAGCAATCCTGCTCTTTGGTTTAACCCAACTGACTTTCCCTCCCCCTCTACAGTGTTACAGAGTTACAGAATCTCAGTCACGCTCCCATGTCATAGTTGATCCCACAGGGCAGGGTGGGAATCTTGGGGCTTCATCTCCAAAATCCGGCTGAGTGCATTCCCACTATTCTGTTTGAACTCAGCTCCTTCCCTCTGTCTCCGGAACCCAGGGAACTCAAAGTAAGAGATCTCGTGAATGTAAGAAAGGTCTAGTCAAGGGGCCAGAGAGCGCTGCCAACACCTGCAGAGAACCCGTGTTCAGTTCCCAGCATCCCTGTTGGGCGGCTCACAGCTGCCTGGACCTGTGGCCTCCTCAACAAACATGAGCACCCACACGCACATACCTATACACAGATACACACATACAGTAAAATAAATATATTCTAATAATCCAGCTGAGATTTTTAACACAATCCAAGGTTTTAGAGGGATCTCCTGACTTGTCATTTTCATGGACTTGAAAGCTCTAAGAAAAGTAAGTGTTAAAAATACAATTTCACATAATGTAGGTGTTTATTTATTTTTTTAATTTTACATCCCAGCTGCAGTTTCCCTCCCTGCTCTCCTCCTAGTCCCTCCTTCCACCCTTTCTGTCCCCACCGCCCAATTCACTCCTCCGTTTCTCTTCAGGAAAGGGCAGGACCCCATGGATATCAACAAAACACGGCACATCAAGTTGTAGTAAGACTAAGCCCCTTCCTACGTGATGGTGTGGCATTTTCTTCTGTATATTTTTGTTGATTAATGAATTAAGCTGCTTTGGTCTATGGCAGGGCAGAGTATAGCCATGCTGGAAGGGATAGAGAAAGGGAGTAGGCAGAGTCAGGAAGACGCCATGGAGCTGCCGAAGGAGCCAGATGCTGGAACCGCCTGGTGGCCGTACATAGATTAATAGAAATGAGTTCATTTAAGTTGTAAGAGTTTGTTAATAAGAATTACTAAGTTTCTGTGTGATTATTCAGATCTGGGTGGCTGGGAAGCAAGCAAGCAGTCTCCACTTACAATGTCCTAAAAATCCAACAGTTTCTTAAGCTTCCTTAAGAACATCTGAGCTCTTTGAGCCCCACAGGCTGGCAACTCTCCGCCTGTTGATCTGATCTTTACAGTTCACCCACTTCATGCTTTTGCCCTCTAATGCAGTAGGCTTACCACCCTCACCTCATTTATTCCTTACATGATGCCTGGGAGGCTTTATTTATTACAGGACTTGGCTCCAGAAATTTCTAGGGTCCTACAACAATAGCACAGTTGTTTGAAAAGCCAGAGCTGTGAGAGGCCAGCGGGAAGCTGGGGGAGAGAAAACATGCCATCAAATTGCAGACCGGGTCTTAGGCCAAGCGCCTTCTTCCTCTGGTTCTCTATACCCAGGTGAGACCGATGCACCGAGCTGGGATGTGGCTCCTTTTTGTGTTTTGTTTTGGAACAGGGTCTCATCATGTAGCTCTAGCCGGCCTGGAGCTCTCTATGTAGATCAGGCTGGTCTTGAGCTCATAGAGGTCTACCTGTTTCTGCCTCCGGAATGCTGGAGTTTAAGGCATACGCCAAAAATCTTCTTAAAAACTCAGACCACCCTAGACCTGCTACCCCCTAACAAATCCGAAACATTGTCATATCGCTAGCATTTTAGTGACCTCTATAATTAGATGCTCTCTGTGCATCTAGAAGTTTCCACAATAGATTCCTTTCCTTAGTAAACAACACTAGGAAAACTGATTTAGATTTTAGCATCAGGAAATTTTTCAGAATCGCTGCTGCCCAGTGATGGGCCAGATGCCCAGTGGAGCAAGAGTGGCTTGCGCAGATAGCAGAGTAATTCCAAATCATCTTTAACAGCATTTACGAAGGTCCCAAGTAAGACTTGCTGGAAGGCTGAGGAGATGTTCTCAGAGACAGGGCACTGTGGGCAGTGTTGAGCACCTGCCCTTCTCCTGGTCCTCTGCCTCTTCAGCCTCCGCTACTCATTTTCATCGATCAGGAGTTCTAACTGATACCAGCAAATGATGCTGAGGACTTTATTATCTGAAGGATTTTTTAGAATTAATATACTCAAAGTTTCTAGATTTGATATATAATATAATTCAATATATTCAACTTGATAATATATTCAAACAAAGTTTCATTGTTACTGAAAGTTATTACAAGTCAATCTAAATTATCTGGGTGTTATGATGAGAGCCTGAAATCCCAGGCAGAGCAAAAGCACCTGGAGTTCTAGGCTAGCCTGGGCTATGTAGCAAACAAATAAAACATAAATGGACTGGAAATGTAATTCAATGATAAAGTGTTTGCCTAGCAAAACTCAGGCAAGGCCCGAGTTTGATCCTGAAAACCAAAAAACACCAAAACCAAACAACTCTCAAATGATCAGTGTGGTTTTTGTTGTTGCTGTTTTCCTTTTTTTCTTTTTCTCTAGTTAGAGAGTGTAAGAAGGAAATTCATGCAAATTGTAAAAGATTCTGAAAAGCAAAAAGTAGAATTCCTACTTTATTCATATATTTATTCATAGATTCCTCGTTGGGCCTGGACAAGAGTCCCTGAAGGAGTGTAGAATGGGCCATGAAGTCAGGTGCAGAAAGAAAAAGATTAGGTCTGTGCTTAGCAATAGAGACCACTAGATCTCTTTGCAACTGAAGGTTCCCAGGTCACTGCAGGGCAGATGGCACTACTCAGAGAGAGTCAGGCAGGGCTGCAGGCTTCTCCTCACACCTGGGGGCACGACCTTAAACAGCCTCTGCATTCTCCCATCCTGCTCACCTGCAGCACAAACATGCAAGGTCCTGGAGAGATTTGGGGATAAACCTGGTAACAGCTCTGGTGCTAACTAGCATGTTAGCATTTTGCATTAAATTTTACTCCAACATTGGGGTTGTCTGGAAATTTCTTTGTTTTCAACACATGCATGGAGTTAGAAATGTCAAGCCATTGTGAAAATGCTGTCCCCAGTCTTCCAATGCCCAGCCAATCAGGCAAACAGCAGCCCATGTGAATTGAGTAAGATCAGGGCTTATTTTAAAATAGAACAATCTTGCCCCATAGAACTTGTGTCACTGGGAAGACTGAGAAACAGCAGAGAAGCATTTTTATAGTTTCCCAATAATCGTAGAAAAGGTTAAATAGAAGGGACAAATTGCCTAAGACTATTCCTCTCCAAAATACAAAGTAGCAGTCAGAGATGGCAATTATCTGAACCCAGGAATTTCAGTAGAAAAGTGTCTGCTGGGGCCCAGTGGCACAAACATGGACATCTACAATGTGAACTAAGGACGTGGGGAACTGGTGAGTCTTTAGCATGTGTGGACAGCACACGTGAGAAGGGATAGCACAGAAGCCACAGGGCGAACCAGCTTCACATGTAATGTTATTAATCATTTTTAGCAGTGCCTTTTCCTCTATAGTGTTCTATCATTGAAGAAGAATGCTCCTACATTGTTCTGAGGCTCAGTCAGCCTCAAGGTAGACAGGAAAGTCTTCACTTGGTAACGCACCTGTCCCAGCATCCCACCAGCAGCAACAGCCAGAGCTCACAGAAGCCTACAGGTCACACGACTGTGTGTGCTGTGAGGTCAACTGACAGCCATCTCCCTACTTCCTAGACTCAGAAAGACCCAACTCACAGACTCCAAGTCCAGGTGCATGTCCGTTGTAGGTGTCCAGAGGTCAGAGGTCAAGCGAGGCCTTCGTTATCAGAGGGCTGCACTTCCAAGTCAGTGTTCTCAGAGAGTGTTTGCTCTTACATAAGATATTGTCAATAGTAATAAGAATGCCAAAGTTATTCAAGATTTACTGATGTCCTACTATGTGCAGGCCCAAACCAGAGACCAAAGGTCTGGAGGTAATGGAGGGCTGAAGCCCTTTCTCCAGACTTTGTCAGTGAGAGGAGAAGAGAGGAGATGGGGAAGATGCGTTTGGTTCAAATGGCAAAAGGAAAGAAAAGAAGGTGGATTCCCAGAGGCTCCTGTCATGGCTCCTGCCGGCCTTTCTGCATACGGTTGCCCCTAACAAGGCCTTGAGCTATCCTGAGTCTGAGCATTTGATTTATGATCGTAACTTGTTGTGCAAGGGAGATTGTTATATAAATGTGGCCTGGGTACTTCTATTGGTCACATGAACCCTGTGGCCATGCTTTCTCTGGCCCAAGGAATGAAGCAGGCCTAGTTACTCTCCACCCATAAAACATGATTTGGATGGAATAAAAATGCAAGAATTGAAATGCTCCCCCAAAAAATGAGTTGCTGAAATAACAACCATACTGTTTTTTAACTCTGAGGTGTCAAATTCTAATGTCCCTCATAATTAGAGCTTCCAAATCCACCAGGGATAAATCAAATCACCTAAGGCAAAAATCAAAAGTACCAGAGGAGAGATAAGTGGTATTTGCCAAGCTGGACCCTGAAATGCAAGATCCCTGTTTGACTCGGTCACACTATCAGACATCCCTCTTGTTCTTCCACAGCCAGCTGGGGCATGGGACAAACAGTAACAGGGCAGGCACAGAGAGACCCATCTTGAGGATAACACAGTCGTCACATGGCCGTTGGTCTCTGAATCTGAAAATTAGAGGCTTAGACAGACACTACTCATGAGCTCCCTGGCCTTGTACGGTTTGACTCCATCGAGAGAGCATAACTCTATCATGACTGTTCTGAAACTTTATTCCTTCAACACATTTTAACTGTGTGAATTATGTGTGTGTGTGTGTGTGTATACGTAGATATATGAACATATATGTACAATAATCAAAGAAAAAGTGGCTATTAAGTTGAATAGACCATAGGAGGGGTTTGAGGAAGGGTAGCTGGGAGGTGCTTGGGAGGAAAAGGAAGAAGAAAGTGATATAATTTTAACATTTAGTAAAAATTATTTGAAAAATAAAATAGCCAGGTGATAGTAGTGTACATGTCTTTAGTTCACTCAGGAGGCAGAGACAGGTAGATCTCTGTGAGTTTGAGGCCAGCTTGTTCTGTGGAGTAGGTTTTGGGACAGCCAGGACTATACAATGAAACCCTGCCTTGAAAAAAACAAAAAAGAAAGGAACGAAGGAAGGAAAAAAGAAAGATAAAAAATATAATAAAATTGGTGCCACTTAAAAAAATAAAATACTGTTGATCTCATGAATGGTTTCCTACTTTTGAGAGACTGGATTAATCTCCAGGAGTGAATGAGGTCTCTTGGGACTGTGTTAGTTACTAGGAGAGCAGACTGTTCCACAAGGAACCTGGACTCCGGCTCCCTGTGTCTCCAGCCCGTGCTCCTGTCTCAGGTGTGTCTGCTTTCTTTCCTGTTTTTCCATGACTCTTGAAGCAGCAGGAGGTCCTCACAAGAAGCTGAGCGAGTGCCAGTGCCATGCTCTGAAATTTTAGAACCGTGAGACAAAGTAAACCTCTTTCCATTACAGATCCCCAGTGGCAGAGGTGGAACAGAAACCAGATCAAGGCAGTCCCCACCCTAGCCTTGAGAAAGTCATGATCCAAGTCCCATCACCACCCAAGGGGCCAGGATCAGCCACTTTGCATGGCTTTAAGTGATTCCTGAACACGGATGACCTTTCCGTTGCTAACCTGAAGAGGAATGCACCAGCATCCGCTTTGTTTACTCTTAAATGCATTGTAGGAACAAGGATGATCAAGGAATATTCTGTGACCTTTAAACAACAGTTCAGACTTCAGTGAGGAAGGAGCACAAGGGGCAGGAGCCCTCACCAGGCCTCCTGTGCCGTCCTCACCAGCATTAATTGGTTCCTTGGGTTGCCAGTCACTCCCTGGTGAGGGGGCACACTTAGGCCTCAGAGGCCTCCAGGTTAGTTAGGAATTTGGACTGGGCCTTGTTACGCCCAGTACCTGAGCCTTCGAAGAGGGGTTGCTTTCAAAACCCTCGAAGAACGATACTCACACATATCTGCTCCCCCGCAGGGAGGACAGTCATGTGCGGATGTCGTTCCTTTAGGCCCTGTTTTTAGCGGCTCTGAGTCTATAATTAAAAGTGGTCCTCGCACTGTACAAAGTGAGATATGTATTTATAACCCTAGAATCAAAGTCTAGTCGGAGTTCTTTTGGCTAGCTGATTCCTCTGATCATTAGCTCTGTAGAGAGACAAACAGACAGCTGTTCTCACACAGACATTTTCTGTAATGGCACAAGGACAGGGTCATATTTTGGTGTCCCTGTTGTTCAAACTCTCATTTTACCAATTTTCACTGTCTTTTGCCAACGTCAGAATATGTGTTGTCACTCTTGGGAAAGTTACTCTTTCCAAATGACCAGTCACAAAAATAATTCAATGGGGACTGGAGAGATGACTCAGTAATTAAGAGCACTGGCTGCTCTTCGTACGGACCCAGGTTCAGCTCCCAGCACCCACACGGTAGCTGACAACCATACCTAATTCCAGGGAAATTTGATGCCCTCTTCTGGCCTCCTCTGCATTCATGTGGAACACAGACTTACACACTTAAATAATAACTAAAAAGTAATTAAATGGGGACTCAAATGAACGGAGATCTGTGGGACGGTGCAAAGGAAGGACTCCTGTAAAGTTCCTGTCAGGAGACTAAAGTTCCGTCTCCTCTAGAGACTGAAACGAGGGAAGCCTTTACTAAGATGAAGACAGATAGGCAACAAGCTCTGGGAACCCTCAGATAATGTTTTCTTCATCCTCTTAGGCTGGAACCCTGGCTCCTGGTGAAGTAATTAGAAAACAAGAGACATTCTCAGAAAAATATGAACCCAAGTCCACTCAGAACTGGTTCACTTCATGCTTCTGGTTATTTGGACACTTCCTCAAGATGCCTATCCCAGCCCCGCTGACAATTGTGTCAGTGTAAGGGCAGCAGAGGTAACACATGTGAGGGAGGCACAGGGTACAAAGCTGCAGTCAGGCAGCGCGAAAGGTGTGTGGTGAGCGCCGCTCAATCCCAGCACCGAGGAGGCAGAGACAGAGGACCCCAGCCTGCCTGAGTTCCAGGCTGACCAGAGACCTCCCACCAATAAACACGGGTAGAGCGCACCGAAAGAACAGCCCGTGGTGTTTTTGTCTCCACATGCACACCCACACGCGTGCACATGGGGAAAGGTACCCAGGCCCAAACACATTCTGTAATTGAAGGAATTTTCACCGTGCAGGAGGGTTTCTCTGCCTCCCTCTGCTCACAGGATTGCTCTGACAAGCCTATCTTGGCCATTGGTTGAGGTGGTACATGTTTCACTATCACCCAGATCAATGGGCATTAGACAGCAAGCTGCCAAAAAATAAAAATAAAAAAAAATGAAGGGACAAAGTCTAGTGTCCACCAACTGGTTGTTAATCCTTCTGAGGTTTTTGTATTTTCAGTTCCAGCTAAATACTTCAGAGTATTTTAAAGAAAATGTCCATCGGAAGCTAATTGCAAGATGTGCATGCCTGGAACCCCAGCATTCAGGAAGGGACACTGAGAAAAGAGTATCTTGTGCTCCAGGCTAGCGTGAACTACAGAACAAGACCCTCAAAAGAAAATATCACCAACCAGTAGAAAGGTGCAGGTTTGTCACTCACGAGGGGCGGGACACCAGAGCTCCAGGAAAGCCACCAGCACCCAAGTGGCTCCATTTAAGGGCCAGCCCCCTGGGGTGGTTGGCACCAAACACACAGGACACATTGTGTCCTGGCTGTCAGTCCCCACACAGGGAAAAGGCGTCCTGGCTCTGGGTTCCAAAGACACTTCCTGCTGCACTTCTCGGGACTGTGAGTTTGCAGGGCTGAAATTCTGAGCATTAGGCAAAGTCCTCGCATGTCACCACAGCAGAAAAGAAGCCAAGGCCATTGCGTGAGATACACTTCCCACTCCGACGTCAGCACAGTTTCAGAAACAATCTATTTGGGCAAATGTGCAGTGCGATTGATTTCTCCATCCTTTAGATCATTAGCCTCAGAGACTGACTTTTGGGGGAAGCAAGCATATGTTTCATAACATTACTTTATCATGCCCTGGGATGGAAGCAGCGTTCTTAAGAAAGGACAAACAATTCCTAACTCCAGCACTTAATAGTGCTTGCTTGGGTCACCAATTCCTTTCAAAACTGATGCCAAAGGCTGGGGAGATGATGGCTCAGTAGATAAGGACACTTGCTCTGCAAGCTTGAGGAACGGCCAAGCGCCCGTAACTCTGGAGCTGTGGAAGAGACCCTGTCTCGAGGAAATAAGGCACCGAATAGAACCTGACATCCTCCTCTGGCCTCCATGAACATAAACATACGTCTGTGTACTCACAGGCATACGTGTTCATTCGTCACACATACACACAATGATTCCATCTGATTTCACATCGCCCTGTGATGTAGGTAGGGGTGCTGCTGTCTTATATTTATAGAGGAAGAAACTTAGAAACTTGGACTGGCTAGAAAATTGTAGACCCCCAAGGTCACCCTCTGTCCTCAGCAGCACTGGGAACCCCACACTGTCTATTGCATCCATGGAGCTTCGGAAATCTCATGAGCTGAGGCCAATTTCTGGTTAGATCTATGAGGACAAGCTATGATCGGTTTTCCTTTCTTCATCCAAATGTCGCACAGAGCATATACTGATGGCTTCCCCTTTTACTTAATTTTTTTGAATTAACGTACAAGTAAAAGGCTCCCATATAGTGTTTCCAACACACTTGGTCTCAGCTGTTCCTCTGAGCTGCCTCCCCTCCCTGATCTCTCTGTGCTGGATACATTAAAAGTCTTTTTAATGTGGTTAGTGATGGGAATGGTAACCTGAACACAGTAGAGAACAATTGTGTAATTATGTATCAACATGCAAAGCTTAACTAAATCAGTGACTACATTTATTTTTCACCCTTTATTCAGATATATTGACAGCTTACATAGCTTGCAGAGGATCATCACCCTGGGCTCTCCATCCCCTATCCTTCCAGTAAAGGTCTCCTATGGCTGGAGAGCACTGGGGGATGCACACAGCACTGCACTTTAAAAAGATAATAGTGTCAAGGAAAGCTTGAAAATGTCCTGCCTCGAACAAAGCCACGGGACTGACGAAGTCTTCCCTAGGTACTGCCCAGCTCCCTAATCACGAAGGAGGGTGAAGTTACACACACGTTTATCACTCAGTGGCTTTTGGAAGTGACACAGGAGCATCACGACACCAGAGGTCTCCTGCAGGTACCTGGCTGCTCCAAATGGCAGGTACTCCTGTCTGCTTCATCAGGATGGGAACTCATGGCCTGGCAACCGTGACTGAAGGCTATAACCAATCATCTCACACATCCTGCCTGCCTACTGAGCAACACACATACACACACACACACACACACAAAATTACAAACACACACACATAAACAAAACCACACACGCACATACATACATGCACACAGACACACAGGAGCACACAAACATATTCACACACAAACATAAACAAATATGTACAAAGACAGATTTTACAAATGTGTACACATAATACACACAGGAACATAAACACTAATATACTCAAACAGACACACATACGGCCATACACACAAGCTCACACAAGACAAAAAGACAAACGTTGACAACACAACACACACACAGGAACATAAATACAAAACACAATGACATAACATGCGCAAACACACATAGGCATACAAACACATACAAAGCATATATCATGATTACAGTTATGTGTCTCACCACTGGCCCAGAAACACTAGAACCAAGTGACTGTGGACTGAAATCTCTGAAGTCATTTTCTCCCTTATTTGGCTTTATCGGGTGTTTTGCTGTAGAGATGCAAAAGTGACCATCACGACAATCACTTCTGGTCACAGTGCATCGATTTATCATAATCTACAGTTGGGATTGTGGTATCTGTAGACCCCACCTCCAGGAATCCTCAGGACTCCGGAATGCAAGAGACGGTGCCTGCCTCCATCATTTCCAACAATAGCAACAAGCCAAGTTGGTAAATTCAGTCCGACCCAGCGATGCAAAAAGAGCCCAGGACTTCTGCCCTGGCCACCTGTTGATTTGGCTCTCGTTTGGGCTGGGTTTGTTCAGGTAGCTCTTTCCCTCTTCAACCATTCACACTCAATATTCATTGCCTTTACTCAGGTCATGACACCCTGACCAAGGGATGAGATAAACTAGCTGGCTACATATTCATCTAGTGTCTGTTCCTAGATCCAAAAGTGAGGGCTAACTCTACTCTCAAACACTGATTCACGTTGAGACAGTCTAAAAAAGGAGATGTTTCTACCAGAGTTACTAAATTACTAAAAGAAATTACTACTAAATTAATTAAAGAATTATAATTTAAATTAAATTAAGATTAATTAAATTAATTAAAATTAAATTAAAAGAATTACTAACAGAAAATTACTACTAAAATGGACTTTAAAAAGACAAAATAAAAATTTGATAATGTTAAAATAAGTAAGTTAACAAAAATTCAGGGATTTGCCTATGAAAAAGAAAGAAAATAACAACAGTATAGTATATTCAGGAAGACATAGACCTAACTCAGTATTCTCAGAGGTGTGGTCCCATCAGGTCTGAAATAATCAGCAGATCTCTCCTATCTCACTATACTGTACTGCCATAAAGAAAAGAGATCCTGATACCTTGATATCTGCATTTCACAGTGAGCCTCATACTATTAAGTTTATATATAAAGAGCCTGGCTTAAATCCAGTACTGGGAGTTTGTCTATACTATATTTTAGTATTTTCTCTCTCTCAAATACACACACACACACACACACACAGAGAGAGAGAGAGAGAGAGAGAGAGAGAGAGAGAGAGAGAGAGAGAGAGAGAGAACATTGGTTTCCTTTTCCTTTTGAAATACTCTTCCTTGGCCTCACCTCTAGGCCAGGCTGACTGGACATCAGCTCCTAGGGATCTCCTGGAGAGCCAGAGTGAGAACTGCTGTTCATATCCCCAGAACCCTCACAGATGTCAGGTAGACATGGAAGCCCATCTGCAAGTCTAGGCTCAGAAGACAGAGGAGATCCTCAGAGCAAGCTGGTAACATAGTGGCGAGCTCTTGGTTTGACTGTAAGATCTTGCCTCAGTGAATACGGTGGAAGAACAGTCAAGGATTCACATAGATGCATGAACATGTGCACACCCTGCACAGGTCCTCACTGTAACACAAGATATGTGTACACAATGCACCACACCACAGAGGAGAAAAATAGGGGGAAAAGTGTTCCAGTTATATTTATGCCTGAACTGGGGGAAGCCTGTTTATCTTGGCTGTCATCCAACATAATGCTTCCTCTTTGACATTCAGGAAATCCGCTGAGTGAAGGAACACTGTTTTGGATGCAGCTATGTTGGTATTGAATGCTTTTTCATTTTATGTGAAAAGGCAGAGGGTAAGGCAGGAATAAGATTTAATATCTCATCACAAACATTACTGTTTAACCGCCTCTGTAGTAGAAATGCGCCAGAAACACTATTCAAGTCTCACTGTTTATTTATTTTTGTTGTTGTTGTTGTTTTATTACTTCTGCAATAGATGACATTTAGTGTGCAAAAAGTGAACTGGACACCGTGTGATCGAATGAGCTGGTGGCTTCGGCGTGAAGAACGTCTCCTGAGAGTAGACAATCACTGCCCTGGGGAGCACCTGAAATTCATCCCATTCATTTACAGGGCAGGAGGAGTGAGCAATGCCTTCCTCTTCCTCCCCATGTCCCCGGCTCATTAATGTCAGCTCTCATTGATGTCAGTCCTCACACACCTACTGGGACTTTCAGCTGCCCTCTGGTATGGTGGTCTCTCCTTGTCAGTGGCCACATAATGCTAGCAGTAGCATGAGCCATTTCTAGAACATTCTGGCCAATCAGCAAGGTTACTGGCTGAGGCTGGGAGCACAGGACTGGGAGTAGGGACAGAGAGACAAAGGTACAGAAGCTGGGTCTAGTGCACGCAACCACACCTGGTATATGGTTCCCTGTCTCGCATTTCTAGTGGTCAAGTGGCACTCGCCTCACTGAGCCTTACATCCACTCAGAATGTACTTCTGTCTTCATTTAGTCAAACAGCTGGAAAATCAATTAAAGTCATTTTTTTCTTTTTTCTTTTCCAGCCCCTTCCAATGTTTTACTAAGCAGAGTTAACCCAAAATGTGAGTATATTTCTAACCACGAGTTGATGGTCAGTAACGGCTTTTGAGAGTCATACACTGAATACATAAACATGGACAAGAGGCTCCCATGGTGTCTGCTCTGTGCAGCCATGACGGAGGAGGAGGAGGGGGGAGATGATTACATTAAGTGAATGAAGCTGACCTAGGAAGGACAAATACTATAAGCTTTCTCTCATGTGGTTTCTAGCTTGCAGATGGATTCATAAAGTCACGTAGATATGACATGAAAGCAGAGTGAAATTATCTAAGGGAACTGGGAACTAATGGGAGGAAAAAAACAGAGAAAGGAACAACAGAGAGCCAAGTGCTCCCGATGGGAGCAATGCCACTCCCAGGCACCAACATGTTTTTAGGGAGTGAAATGAAAAGGCCAGCTACTGTGGCAGGCTGAAGGACCAGTCTGCATACAGAGAAATGCGGCACATATGTATTCCAATTGTTCCCAGTGGATGTGGCATGGGGAAAGGTTTGTAAAGGGCACAACAGGAAAGCATTTTAAAGAGATAATAATGAGGAAAGGATGGACTGTGATGCTCTGCTTGAGTCACCTCAACCTCCAAATGACTTGGAACTCTGTGTATTTGTTTTAGGGGAAGGAGGGAGGCAGAGATAAACAGGGAAAGTGATTTCCCGGTTAACCAATGGCTAGATGGAAGCAAACAAGCCAGACACAAGCCAGGATGAGGTCAGTAAAGACTTATGCATACATTGTGTAGCAGGGATTCACCATAAGGAAACCAGCAGTTCGTATCACTAATACATACAGATGTAGAAACAAGAAAAGCCTAAAAAAGGAACCCACGGTGGACTGGGACTGGTCGTCAGGGTGTCCAAGATTTACAAATCCATAAACGTGACACCTTAGCAGAATTGATGCTCATCCCCGCATGTGCAGAGCAGTAACAAAATGCAACATCACTCAAGATTAAAAAAAAAAATCTCTAAAGAAAGTAGGTATGAGAGAAAATCCCCTCAGCAGAGTGTAGGCTGTATAGAGAGCCCACAGCTAGCACTGTAACTAAAGCAAAGACTCTGATTTCACCAGTCCTGTTCCACAGCATCCTAGAAAGACCAGTCAGCGTGATAAGGCAAGAAAAAAAACATGGCTCTCAAGCAGACAGGAGGAAGTAAGGTTATCTTTGTCCGTAGAGCGCATGACCAAATGTGTAACAACAGTGGTACACAGCAGTAGTGGCAGCAGCAATAAAACCTGTAAAGGATTTTAGCAGTGTCAGAATCAAAAAAGAACAGATAACCTAAAAACCCGTGTCATTTCTATACAAGAATTCATTAGAGCAGTAAAAGGACTGAGCCATGCCCATTCAAACAGTTACTGGAAAAAAAAAAGTCAGTAAAAAAACTAAATAGCAGGTTCCAACCAAAGAAAGGAAGGAAGAGGACGGGAGGTGGAGGCCTGTTTCTTTTTAGAGCTCCTTATTCTTCAGGAAATCTCCGGGGCTCCGGAAGAACACGTCAATCTTTTCTAAAAACCAGCGTCCTCACATTTTGAAGGCACCTCCCACTAGCCCAGTGTCCACATCCAGGTCACATACGAGAGGCGTTTACCCACCCCAAAGCCACAACTGCGTGAAGTCTCTCAACATTCAGGTCCAAAGTCTGCTTTGGAACCCAATGCAAACTCCTTTGATCTATGAGACAGTAAAATCAAAAGCAAAGTCTGAGGCGGGTGGGTGGCTTCTGCCTGCAAATCCCAGCGCTTGGGAGCTGAGGCAAGAGGATTGCTGCAAATCTCAGGCTAGTCTGAGCCACACCGAGGTGAGTTTCAGGACATCCTGGGCTACGGCACGAGAGAGACCTTTTTCTTTCCTCTTCGTTCTAGTTCTGTAATTCAAAGTTGAGACAAAGCTAGGACAAACATTCCTATTTCAAAAGGTAGAGGAGGACTCAGTAAAAAATCCAGACTGAAGTCAGCAGCGAAGACAGCGAAGCTCAATCTCCAGCACCCTCATCC
>JAQHUG010000210.1:1369442-1381206 GCA_028555095.1 Dicrostonyx torquatus
TAAACTGGTGTAGGATTGTTTAGCGTCATTAATCTGTGTGTGGGTACACATGTTCACACATGTGTGGGTGCACTGTCTGTGCATGACTGAGGGGGATCTATGTGTGGGTCCACATGTTCACATATGTGTGGGTACACTGTCTGTGCATGACTGAGGGGGATCTGTGTGTGGGTACACATGTTCACACATGTGTGGGTGCACTGTCTGTGTATGATGAAGGGGGAAAGCAGCAGGGATGGAGAAAAATTGGAATAAATGATAATGGCAACTTGTATTAAATCTCTATAATAAAATCCATCCATTTGTATGCCAAATTAAAGATGTAGAATAATCAAGTCAAATGTGTTCTAAAATATTTTTGAGATGTGGTAGTGTAAGCATCAAGTCAGCAGGGGGCGCCACAAACACCTCCTTTGCTGTGTGAGGCCAAACTTGGCTGACCAGGGTTTTGGATGGGGTCTAACTGTGACATCATTGTGGAAAGCATTTGTGACTTTGTGTATTCATGTTATTAAGTGAGCTTCCTATATAGACTTTTTTAGAAAAAGGAAGGAATCTGATTATAAATGAACATGGGCTGGAAACTGTCGCTAGTGAGACATTGTTTTCAGTTCTTATGAGCGGTCTCCTAGCAAAGGCTTAATCCTCTCTACCTGGAGCATCCCCCCCACCACCACCCCTCCCCCAACACACCACAGAGCCTGCATTAGCAGCACCATTGCAATACACTGGCTTTGGGGGAAGCTTTGTTTTCTTTTTAAAAATTGACTTTTATTCTTCATTATTCAGACACAACTGGGGACTGAAAATCCTTCCTTATTATGCATGTGTGTGTTTACATCTAGATATGACGGTTGGCTGTTTATTGCTTTAGGAAGTAGAGATTGCGTGACTATCCACAATGCAAGAAAATCCTTAAGATGTGTCCAGATCATTTTACACCATAACTTCACAGTCTGAAGCAAACCCACATCCCACTGCAGTCAGCATCCCGGGTCAAACACAACCATGTAGGGGGCTAGGCTTGGAGGAAACTGGCTAAACACACTACTCATTGTACCTTTGGCATCTTTCAGTCTTGACACTCAGCCTGGAAGAAGAAACTGTCTGCGTTTAATATCTCTGAAATACATGCCTTGGGATTCTTCAGCACAGCACCATGGAGTGAGTGGTTAAGATAGGATCTGTGGCCAGAGCCTCTATGTACCTCCTGGGAGCCCAGAAAAGAGCTCCCTCATCTTCACATTGTCCCTCCCTCCACTACCCTGTTCACCATTGCAGCTCAGATCAGCTCCCATCCCTCACTAGCTACGGTTTAACGCTGGGATATGGCTGGGTGATGGCAGAAAAGAAAACATCTTGATTTGTTGCTGTTGTTTTTAATTTGAACTTATTTAAAATTGACTTAAAACATTTTTAAAATGTATATGGGTGTTTTGTCTGCATTTATGTGAGTGCTCCAATGCTGGGTTCCCTTGGAGGCCAGAAGAGGGCATCGGATCTCCTGGTACCCCGGTTATAGGTTCTGGGAATCAAGCTGCTCTTAACCACTAGGTCAACACTCCGGCCCTAAAAGATTGTCACATTCATGAGTTTGTACTTTTACATTTTCTTTGTTAGCCATGCTTTCCCATATGAAATGCATGTTGAGCTACCAGCTCCACCCCTAGCATGGATGTTCTTCTAACCTTTTTTAGACCTTTCATCACATTTCAGTTTTAACAGGGAAAACACAGAATAAAATCCGACCTCAAGTATTCATGAACAAAAAGTGTGCTTCCCTTTATGGTTTGCAATTAAAATATTAAAATTTAACATAGCAAATACATTACCTTTATCTCTTGGGACTGCCAAAGTAGAGGGAGTCCACTCTGTGACTTCCGGATATTGTTTTTTAATCTTTGGGGAGTTTCATTTTCTCCCGTCTATAGTATGGAAAAATTATTCAGCTCTGTTACAACTAAAATCATTAAATGCATAAGAGGGTGAAAATTACCCAGTGTGCAAATAGCAAGCCATCACTCAAAACCATGACAGAGAGACAGCCAGCCAGATGGACAGACAGTGGCTTCTTAAATCTGGAATCTTCGATGTTTTGTAAGCTATAATATTTGTTTTGGTTTTGGGTTTTTACTTACATCACTTTTGACTATAGCAGATGCCAAAGTGCCCTATCCTAAAGATATTACTTTGTTATCATTTAAAAACGCTCAGCTTTAAACACCTTTTTTAGTATATGACAAAGCAAAAGTCAATTTTAGAAATACCAAGCCTCAAGCTATGCATGGCCAAATAACCTTGTGAAGGGTTGGGCATCAGACTCAATGAATGCACTCAGGATCCTGGCCTGGAGCTCATGTGAGCCTCTGCAGGGAGCACTGGGGCACCTGACCAAGGCCAGCACAACCAATCATGATGGAATGTGGCTGCCACACCCACCTGCCCACCACTTGTCCCCTGGAGAGGAGCCAGTCTGTCTGCTTTCTTCTACCAGGCTGAATTCTGTGTTAGCTCTTCCTGGAAATCCCTGTGCTGGGTCAGGCAAAGTGACAATGCAGGCCAGTATAAACCAGGTTCACACTTATCAACAACTATATATATACACACATATATGTGTGTGTGTGTGTGTGTGTGTATCAGCAACTATATATGTGTGTGTGTATATATATATACATAATACCCATCTATGTAATATTCAACTATATATAATATAAAACACACACACACACATATATATATATATACACACACACACAATATCCAACTCTTGAGTGCTTTTTGTGGTTGATTATCCAGAGAGATCATTTTGGAAATGCATTAAAATCATCAGACACCTCTTTATTAATCTTATAAAATCTTACAGTTCTCTGAAAGTTACATGCAGAGGGGAGTTCGGTTTGGAGTCCTATCAAGTCACATTCATATCTGAAACTGGGGTGTGTTTATTCTAGATAAAGCGGGAACTATTTCTGCACTTCTGTTTCTATGTCTTTTACTCCAATGTCACATTTAAACACTAGAGCTTCCTATATGCTTCTCTTGGAGGTTGCATTCTAGTTATACACCCTGGCATATCTTCTGCCATTTCTAAAGTTGTTCAGTGGGGTTTTGCTCTTGTCAACTTTCAAGATTGGCTGGAAGCTTTGGAACTGGTAATGACTGTTTTAGGATTGCAATGCAAGAAGATACTGAGAAATAGGGACAAAACCCATCTACAGCATGTTCAGCTTTTCTTTTATAATTTTGAGAAAACTTGAAAAGTGGGCTTATATTAAACTTAAGGTGTGTGTGTGTGTGTGCGTGTGTGTGTGTGTTACAGAGAGTCGAGATCAATAAAGGGAGCCTGTTGGAGGTTCTGATTTTTGAGGTGGTTTCTCATCATGAAGGTGGGGAGTTCAATGTTTATTTTCTTTCTAGTCAGCATCCTTTTCATTTAAAAAGATACACGTATTCCAAGTTTTGGAGCAGACAGACAGAGTATACGATGTGATTTTATCTTCTCATTCTACATACATGTCCTAATGCACTTTGCAAAAGCTCAGTGTTCACCTGTGCAGAGTACACAACTCAATATCAATGCATCTAAAAGTTGTACAGCGGTAATCATAATGGAATTCAGAATATTTCTGTCACCCTCCTCCCCAGCGCTCCCTATCCCTTGACCCTGTCTTTAGGTAGGTTTGGAATGGTGCAATGCATGTCATTTGGAATGGCTTCTTCCACTGACAATACAGTATAGCTTACAATATTTGACCTTGACATTCTGTCTCTGAAGATGAGTGTTACTCTTGCGTTTCTTGCTGAATTAGAAAATCGAATACAATTTTCATAAGGCAAAAATTAGAAACTAGTTAACACAAGTGGGCCTGTTCTGCCACAGAAGGAAATCCGTATTGCCAACGTTAAAAACCAGACTGTGAAAGCACCAGGCGCCAAACAGTGCACGTCACAAGGTCCCTTCGGCGCGGGGTAAGGGGGCAGAGGGTACGGTGGAAAGGAACTCCGAATTTTAACAAAGATGATCCATCAAAAGGGGGGGGGACGACAAGGGATCAAAGTGTTGGGCAGCTATCTTTTAAGAGCAAAACTTCCTCCCTTCAGAAATCTGATCCTTGAATACTTAACGTAAATCAGTGTAAACCCCTTCTCCGTGTCTCTACAGGGGTCCCTGGGGAGCGGGTTCCTCAAGGGTAAGGATAGGAACTTAAATCACAAGCAAGTTTTCCCTCTTGCCCTTTCCCCTTCTTCTCGCTGGCACGGCTGAGCCTCGCTACAGTTTGCTCAAATATTTGGAAGTGAATTTAGAGTCCTCCCCGCAACTTATGATTTTATAGCCAATAGGTGATGAGACTTATTTGCATATTTCCAGCCACTTAAGCAGCAGTGGAGTGGAAACCGTGTCAGACTAGATTCCTCCTCCTTCTTGAGTCTGCCCCTTCCAGCTGCCCTGCCCTCCCCCTTTAAAGGTTGACTTGCCCTGCGGCGCTCCACTGAGCTCCAGCCCTCTGGCGCCTCTCGCTCACCCCCTAGCTACGCCGATCCTCCCGGTCTGCCCGCGCCGCTCAGTCCCCGCAGCAAAAGCAGAAGGAAGCGCCTGGAGATGGAGAGCAAAGCCCTGCTCCTGGTGGTCCTGGGAGTGTGGCTTCAGAGTTTGACCACCTTCCGCGGAGGGGTGGCTGCAGCAGACGGTACGTTTTGCACGCCAACACGCCTCCACCTGCAGACCCGACCGGGACCACTTCCTCTCCATCTGAAGATGGGAAGGAGAAAGTTGGAAGTGGCGCGCACTGGGGCTCCCGGGCGCAGCAGGGAAAGGGAGTCCCGGGAAGGGTGCTTCTCTCTCTCTCTCTCTCTCTCTCTCTCCTGCCTCGGGCCGGGCCGTGGCAGGGAAGGGCCAGGGGTGTGACCGATGCGACGGAGAAGTCGTGGGGGTCGAGCGCTGCAGCAGCGACAAGCTGAAACCTCCCCCATAGGGAGTGGGAGTGCTGAATGCAAGGCATGCGGGCCAAGGTGGCTTTAACTTGGCTGGGACCGTGGGTCAGACTCCTCCGGAGGCGGGAAGAGTGAGCCGAGTGTGGTTTCATTAGGGGTAGGAGTGGGAGGACGCGTTGTCTGTATCTCGGGTGCACAGGGCATTGTCTCTCTCAGCGCAGGGCTAGAGCAGGGAGTGGGAATGTGCGGTGGCGCGGAGTCCCAGGACTCAGCGTCCTGCACGCGTTTCTGCGCCGGGGAGCGCTCCAGTCTCCAAGCTCTTGCGCTCTGCTTAGCTCAGTACTCAAGAAAGCCCAGCAAAGGGCGGATCCTTCGGTAAACGTGGCTCAGCCACCAGCACTCTGGGGCTTCTGGCTTGGAGGTTGCCTGTTAAGCACTCTATCCTTCAGCCCTCCAGGAAAGGCTCGCCCGAGGCGAGGCGTTCTGCTATCTGAGAGAAAAGTTGTTGTTGTTTTTTTTCTTATTTTTTTAAAATTTCTTTTTATTTATTTATTTTATTTTAGCGTCTCAGGGAGGTCGCAGGCACAACTGCTGTCACAAAGGCCATCACATACAGGTGACAAGTTACAAGGCTTCTCTTTGCCTAGAGAAAAAGTAGGGTCAGTTGCGAGTTTCTTTATGGCCTTGAAGTCAAGACCTGCCCACAACTGAGAAGCCTTGTAACTTGAACCTTGATTGAGCTAACAGAGCAGAGACTCAAAATGTAACTGAACCCAGTCATAAAAGGAGGTTGGTGTTTCCTTGTGTTGCTGCTGGTGGAATCACCACAAGGGTGGTGTCCCTTGGAGGTGCTCTAAGGTGGCACGTCCGCAGCCTAATTCCAGTCTTAGTGCAGGCTGGCACTGCAGCTAAAAACGAACTTTATTTCTGCATATAGTTGTGACTGTCTTTGCTGAGAACCCATCGTGGGAGAAGGGCAAGGAAGATAAGAATCTCGTGTGTTTGGGAACACTGAGATTGTGCCTTTCCCGTGGCAGGTTGTCTTTCTGCATAGTTTGGCATTCTGCTTAAGAAAATAGAAGCAAACTTTCCATTCATATTCCAGAAAGCACACCACAGTATAAATGCTTTCACTGTAAACTCCGGCGGAGTCTTCTACATCTTCAAGGTCTGCTAAGGTTTCCTTCCGGTCTGGACCCAGCTTCTCAGCTACTTAGTGTGTCTGTCATCCTTGTGGGGTTAGCTGCATGGGTTCCAACATTAGGAAAACTGTCAAGACTCAAAGTGCCTGAGGCCCTAAATTATATTTTAATTTAAATGGACACCCAAGTAATTGTGCAATAATTTTGGATTTTAGCCAACCCCCGATTTCCTGCAATAAAATGTATTAGGGAATATTATGCTGAAGCAGATGTAAAATTATTCTCTCTGATCATCTTTCTGTTACCTCTACCTGCCTTTCATCGCGTGCTTCTTCTTCTAGCCCCTTCTCTCCCAAATGAATTGCAAATGAATTCACCTTGGGATAAGAGGCAGCTTGGAGTGACCCCCAACTTCCTTTTGGGCTCAGAGAGCTTCCTTGTTCCGTCTTGATTTCCCCCCCTGCCCTGTGAACAGTGTGTATGTGTGAGAGGCATTGCCCTGGAGTGCCTTCTTCCTGGAGACTCTGCAGCCTCTCCTGGCCGCAGTCAGAAGAGTAGAGAGCTAAGAGAGAGCGCAGAGAGGAACCTGCCCCATGCTGTCCTCCTCCACCGTTCTCACTTGCAGGTTAATATCAGAGTTAAATAACTGGTAATGACAGCAGAGCAGAAAATGCCACTGGAAGAGAGATTGACGGGGAGTGGTTGATTAATAGCTGCATTGAGAGGTGGGGGGAGCCAGTAGGGGAAGAGTCGCAATGGAAAGACGTTCAGTTTTTTCACGGAGTGTATTTTTAGCACAGTTTCCCTTTGCTGCTAGGTTGTAGAGGAGACCGTTATACTCAGTTGGCTGTTTCTGTTCTGTTAGCTTGTCCAACACATGCTGTTGGCCTTTCCTCTTTCGTCTGTTTGTTTCCACATTATTATCACCAAGACTGCATCTTTTGGCTTGCTTGTCTTGGTTTGTTTAGTTTTTGAGGCAGAGTTTCTCTGTGTAGCTCGGGCTGTCCTGGAACTCATTCTGTCAGCCAGGCTGGCCTCGAACTCATAGAGATCCACCTGCATCTGCTTCCTTATCCTGGGATTAAAAGCATGTGCCACCATCACTCCGGTGGGCACATCCTTTTATCTGGGAAAATGTTCTGGCCATCAGAATGGTGGTTGGTGATGGATCTGGGTCACATATTGTGAAGAAGAATTCAATATAAGCATCATTATTCTGCAGGTCAGGAAGCATCATTTGAATATATTAATAATTCTCTCTGCCCCTATCTGTCTCTGTCTCTCTCTCTGTGTAGACTTTGCAATCTGATAGGAATTTGTCACAGGAGGTTCATGTCACACTCACTCTTTGCTTAGTTCAAACGTTTCCAGTTTCTGAGGGAATAAATAATAGATTATAGCTTACTCTGAAACTAAGAGTTTGAAATTGGAAATTGAAAAAAAAAACTTCCCCTGTGACCCCTTCCATCCACTCTTTCAGAAATCCACACCCCACTGTGGGCAGGGTGTGACTCCACATACCTGTAAGACCATTGAGAGTGTGCTTGTGAGGAGTAGCGTGTCTTTAGTGTTAATAAGTGTTAGCTTGTTCTTGTGGACTGGATGAGCACTGGCTAGGGTGGGAGGAGAGGGTGATCTATGGTGGTGGAAAGTTCACATTTCTGCCCGCTGATTCTTCATGCTTTTCCTAGTCTATTCTCCCGCGCTGACTGAATTACATCCTAGGCATAACTCCAACTTTAACCTTTGAATGAATAAAAATGTCCTCACTGCTAACTGGCTCAACAGGCAAAGCCACTCTGGGTCCAATCCAGTGGCATTCATGGCACCTGCTCACTACCTTGGGGTGTGTGCTCTGGAGAAGTCTGATTCTATGTAATACCACTCTGACCCAAGTTAATTTACTCTTGATATAAACGTTTACAGAAACCTTTAAATGGTAGAGTCAGGCTCTTGGGTGGTGGGGTGTCTAAGTGAACAACCGTGAGTCTGGTCCTCAATTCCAGATAACCTTTTCTTGAAATCAGTAATTTACTTCTGGGAAAAATTATTTAAAAATTAATTATGATAAAAAAAGCCCCAGTCAGAACTTTTATTTTTCCCTTTCTATTTCAACAAATCAATATAAATGTTTTTATTTATGTATAGATATTTCTAATTGTGTTTTCTTCATATTTATTTATCTATTTATTTTTACAAACTGATCACTGTTTTTCCTTCTTCCCCCACCTCCCCTCTGTGTCCCCCATCAACTCCTCCTCCATTTCTATTCAGAAAAGGGCAGGCCTCCCATGGATATCAACCAAACATGGCTTATCAAGCTGAAGGCTGAATGAGGCGATTCATTGTGAGGTTATCCCAAAAGTCAGAGAGTCGGAGACAGCCCCTGCTCTCACTGTTAGGAGTCCCACAGGAAGACCAAGCTGCACTGTAACAGACATGCAGAGGGCCTAGGTCAGTCCCCTGCAGGCTCCCTGGCTGTCAGTTCAGTCTCTGTGAGCCCCTGTGAGTCCAGGTTAGTTGATTCTGCGGGGTTTATTGTGTTGTCCTTGACCTCCTGGCTTCTGCTTTTCTTCTGCAGGGTTCCTTGAGGTCTGCCTAATCTTTGACTGGGGGAATCTACATCTGGGGAACTTATATTTTAAATAAAAGAATGGAACGGCCTTCTTTTGGCTTTGCTTTTTGTTTTGAGGCAAGGTCTTACGATATTACCCTGACTGGCCAGAAGTTGAGCATGTAGACCAGAATGTCTTAAACTTACTGAGATCCACCTGCCTCTGCCTCCTAAATACTGATATTAAATGTGTGAGCTCTCATTACCAGCTTGAAGATACATTCTTCGTTTGGCCTTCCCTCAGAGCAAACGTTGATCTGACGATTCAGACAGACTGTCAGCACAGCAAACTCCACTGTCACGGTGTGCGTTTAAAATAACTGCACTTTTCTTTGTTGTCTCTATCAGCAAAGGAAAAGTAATTTCATATTAACTGTGCAAGAATTTTGTATTTCAGTTAGAAATCTTCATTTAAATGCCTAAAGGAGGACCCTCCACCCAGCCGTTCCTTACACAGGCCACAGGGTCTCCTTGAGCAATGTCCACACTCACTGTTCACAGCACAGTTTGTCACCCTGCCTTTAGGTATTACAGGATTTTTGTCCTAATTTTGGGGCAAATTCAACATGACATTTAGGTAGTATTTCTTTTTATTACTCAATTTAAAATGTTCTTTTCTGTCTATAAAATTTGTTAGGTGAGCCACAGTGCCTGCACTGAGGTGTCTCAGCACATTCCTGGAGGCGTCAGGCGGCAATGTTGGTTTGTCTTTTCCACACCAAACTGACCAATTCATTCATTGAAATGATTTTCTTTGTTTTTGTTCTTGGGATCCTGCACCCTACAGTGCTGTTCCCATGTGTCTCTGAGAACAGGTGATTGATAGATGTAATGCTTCAGGAGCGAGAAGAGAGGCCAGGATTTCAAAAGACAACTGCATTGTGAATACAACCGAGTTCGGACTCTATGCACTTGCTGCTCCTTCACGTGCTAGCTTTCCTCTGTTGCCAAGGTCACCGGTCCCTTCCTCGGAGCTCAACACTGCTCCTTTTCTACAGTAGCACAGATCTCTCCATGGAACCTTATCTTTCTACAGTAGCACAGATCTCTCTGTGGAACCTTATCTTTCTCTATGGCTCTTTGACTCCGCCTAATTTCATGTCTGGGATTATTACTCATATCAGGATAAATGTCTCTTCTTTGTTCTATACTTCATTTGAGCTATTAGCTTAAAAATTTAGGAGCAAAGGTCACATAGTAGAGGAAACACATAAGCTTGTGACGTACCTACATAAACACGTCAGCCTGGTGTTTAATTCAGACATGTCTGTGTGGTCCTGATCGTCAGGGTAGCATTAATGTGCTGCATGCTTCTGCCTCTCTCCCCCATTCTTTCTCCTCTTCCTCACTCCCCTCCCCCTTCTCATCTTCTCCTCTTCTTTTTTCTAAAGTGGCCTTAATTTCCCAAAGAACCTAGTAAAAGGCAGCAGAGTTGGATGATTGCAGAGTCACTGATCACATTTCCCAGTTTCCTTAGCAACAGTCCTCTGCCACTGCAGTAGTCAGCCCAGGGTGCACCCCTGAGTCCATCTTCTCACCTGGCTCTACATGCTCTGCTCTTTTCCGCCGATGCTTCGGGGACCACAGAGGGTGGGGAAGCACATTGGTCTTTAGGACACTGAGACACGGCTCAAGAGCAGCAGACACCAGCATTATGAAAGGTCCTACTGCATAGGCTAAGCAGTAGAAAGATTTGTTTGTGACTTTGTAGCTAACATAGAACTGGCACTATTGTGGCACTCATGTGAAACTGTGACACACACAACACACACAGAAACACACTCACACACACACAATTCTTCCATTGAAAGTAAATGAAAGTTCCCGTGAGCAATCTACGTGATGGTGTGTGAGAACAAACGAACCTGTTTGTTGTTTTCTCTGAATCAGCAATGGGCCCAGTGGCTATGTTGGCTGTAGGGAATCCACTCTGAGCCTTGGATAGGCATCTTGGTGTTAAACAGATTTTTTTTTTCTAGTGGAAATGTACAAAGTCATCCTTAATAATTTCAAAAATACCCATGGCCATTTCAAAGTAAGCAGCAATACCAGGACCACTAAACTGCCCAATTCTAGGTAAAGGAGACCATGGAGAGCGTCATTTCAGGAGCTGCTCACGTCATCTTCTGATGTGCAACGTGAAGACGGGCCTTGCGGGAGCCTGTCCGCTGGGCTGTTCAGTGGCCGCTGCTTGCGAAGCACTGATAACAGGATGGCAAGATGGCGCGGCAGACTAAGGCCATATGCCAAGCCCGACGGGCTGAGTTTGATTCCCAGATCCCCATGGAAGAAGGAGAGAGCTGACTCTCCTTCTTTAACATGTACACATGTGCTGTTCTATGCATGTGTGTAACACACACCCGATATAAGCATAAGTGGAATAAAATTGAAATAAAGACTGGTAGTCAACACAAAAACCAGATTGTTGAAGGAGAAGACAAGCTATTGAGGTGGAAAGAGGCAGAATCAAGTGAAGCTAGTTTACTTTTCCTAAAATGCTTTCTGAAAATAATGCAACTTCTTGGGCAGAATCAGATCAATTAGGTTAAACACATGTAATATTCTTTTTCACCAACTAGTAAGGTTACCAGTGTTTTCCGGTTAGGGAGGAAGAAGAAAGCAAGCCTGTATCATCAAATAAGCTGAGAGCTTGCACATATTCTTGGTAGCAGGATGGACTCAGTGAGTTCCTAAGAGCTTTAAAGATCAGGGGTTTAGCAAAGTTCCTTAGTCGGATAAAGGCTTACAGCTGCTGTTAAACTCAATTCTTTCTAGCAATACAATCATTAAAAAATATCTCCTGTGCATTAGGTTGTAGAGATTTGCTGTGGGTGTGCACATGTATGCTTGAGTTACTGCTGATATTGAATCACTCAGCAACTAACCACAGCATTGAATAGTAACATCTAGAAAGGGAAAACTAACCACAGCATTGAATAGTAACATCTAGAAAGGGAACTGCTTCCAGCCCCCTGATAATCGCATGACGAGCCCAATTTCAATAACTGTACTATTAGTCTTAGTGTGTCCTTCTCGCATTGACTTCTGCAATGTCAGCTTGAGATAAAAGGTTTCC
>JAQHUG010000210.1:1388789-1418591 GCA_028555095.1 Dicrostonyx torquatus
CTCCTCCTCCTCCTCCTCCTCCTCCTCCTCCTCCTCCTCCTCCTCCTCCTCCTCCTCCTCCTCCTCCTCTTCTTCTTCTTCTTCCCCACCCCCTCCTCTTCCTCCTCATTCTTCTTGGACAGAGGAAAGGTGGCAAATTCAGTCACCTCTTTCCACACCAGATGGCTGTCATGGGCATTATGGCTTTGACTCTTGTTAGAAACCAACCTCTTTGACAAAATTGTTAATAATGTTTAGGTGATTGCTGAGACCCATGTAGTCACTCTCCTGGTTTGGAGCAGAGATGAACTGATGCAGGGAGACAGTGTGTGGAACACATAGGGTATGACATAGACAAGGGTTGAAAATGGGAGTTGCCTGCAGATTTTATCCACCTCCTTCTCTTAGGGGCCACTCTCTGGAAGTTAGCTTTGAAGGTTTTGGGGAGATAAGGAGAAGCTACTACTCTGACAGGGCCAAGTTATTTAAAACAGGGAGTTGAATGTAAAAAAAATATGCTTTAATCATCAAAAATGAAAATTCATTTCTTGGCTCTCTTGCTAATCATATAAATGAGCCTGGAAGATCCAGATCAGTGTTTTGGGCCCCAGGCTTCTCACTTGTTGTCTTCGCTAGTTTTCTGTTGATATGATAAAACATCATGACCAAGGAAGCTTAGAAAACAAAGCATTCAATTTGGGGCTCAGGTTTTCAGAGGCTGGAGTAGCTGACCATGTTGGTAGAGAGCACGGTAGCAGGCAGGCAGCACGGAGCTCACATCCTGAGGCACAGTCACCAGGTGGTTAGAGACACTGGGAAGGGTGTGGGCTTTTGAAACCCCAAAACCCACTCCCAGTAACACACTCCTCCAACAAGGCCACACCTCCTAATCCTTCCCAGACCGTTCCACCAGCTGGGGACCAAGCCTATGGGAGTCATTCTCATTCAAACAACCACACTTGTTGATGCAAAAAGCTGAGCCATATGTGCCTGTGATCGCTTCCTTTTTCCTGTTGTCTGCCTTAGTCGTTGCTTGGCTAACTTCAAGGAATAACAGGATGCAAGATATTTGGACAAATGGATAATGCACAAAAGTTTATATGTACACTTTTATGGTATACATGCATCTATTATATATACATACTTATTTGTATTTATAATTAATACACTTAGATGTCTGGAAAAACTCCTAGTTTCAACCTGTCATTAAAGAATCTCAACACTGGCCGGGCGGTGGTGGCGCACGCCTTTAATCCCAGCACTCGGGAGGCAGAGGCAGGCGGATCTCTGTGAGTTCGAGGCCAGCCTGGTCTACAAGAGCTAGTTCCAGGACAGGCTCCAAAGCTACAGAGAAACCCTGTCTCGAAAAACCATAAAAAAAAAAAAAAGAATCTCAACACCATAGGATATTTGTCTCTTTTAACTATAACATGAAATTGGTAAAATTAACTTACAGTTGTTAATACTTTAAAACCAATATTTATTTTCATTTTGCTACATCAAGACTTTTTTCTTTTGTTCTCCCCCAGGAAGAATTTAACTACCCACTGGACAATGTCCATCTCTTGGGATACAGTCTTGGAGCCCACGCTGCTGGGGTGGCAGGAAGTCTGACCAACAAGAAGGTTAACAGAATCACTGGTAAGAGGCATATTTTGTTCATTTATCACAAGAGCCAGTGTGACCATCATTCTGAAAGAGAATTAGAGCTACTTCCATTAGGTACCCAAATGCACGTACCCAATGTTCATCATCCCTAACTCTCAGCTCTAACTTTCCATCCACTGCTCATGGCATTCAAGTGGATAGCAGCATTACAGAGGCCCACAATTTCTCTGAGAAAGGATTTTCACCTTCCTCTGCTCCACCTGAGCTAACAGACCGCATATATGCCATCCCTTCTTGCATCAGTACCAGTGAGACTGGCAGGACTGATTCTAGAGAGCTTCAGGAATAAGACAGTCATCTAGGAAGTGGCTATAAATGGCTTGGTGTAGAGAGAGTGAGAAAAGAATTAATCATGGATTAAAGGTCTTCTCAGAGTCAGAAAGAACCTTCAAGAAGAAACCAGGCCATTAGGTATGAAAAACCACTGTAGGCTGGCCAGTTTCAAAGATCCATGTTAGACCTGATGATACATTTCTGTGATACTAACACTCGGAATGGGGAGGTAGAAAGTTCAAAGCCACTGTCTGCTCCACTGTGTGTTGAAAGCCATCTGGAGAAAGGTGGAAAATAGGGGGAGCTCAGATATGTGGGCTACAGTTGCGCACATATGTAATCACAGCTTTATGGAACGTCCAGCAGGAGGATCCAGAGTTGGAGGCTAGCCTGGGAGAGTGAGACAGCAAGGGAGTGATTGAATAAGATTCCATTTTAGAAGAGCTATGCCTATTTTTTTTTGACTGTTAGTCACTGGAAGACCCAGCTCCTAAGACAAGGAGCTGATAAGAGGTCAACAGCCCTCCAATTCCATACAGCAGAATGCTGTAGACTTTCAAATTTACGGACCTTTTCTTTCCCACCAAGGCTTGGATCCAGCTGGGCCTAACTTTGAGTATGCAGAGGCCCCCAGTCGCCTTTCTCCTGATGATGCGGATTTCGTAGACGTCTTACATACATTCACCAGAGGGTCACCTGGCCGAAGTATTGGGATCCAGAAACCAGTAGGCCATGTTGACATTTATCCTAATGGAGGCACTTTCCAGCCAGGATGCAACCTCGGGGAAGCCATTCGTGTGATTGCAGAGAGGGGCCTTGGGGGTGAGTAAATGGGAAATCACTTAAATGTGAGTTTTGAGGCTTAGGTCTCAATGCCATTGTGTCCTGTTCACAAGTATGTGGCTTCAGTGTACACACTTGTCGGGAGGAAGGATGGCTCAGTGGGTAAAGCACTTGCTGAGCATGTGTGAGAATCTGAATTTAGATCACAGAACCCACATAAAAGTCAGATGCAGTAGTGCCTGTTTGTAATCCCGGATGTCCCACAGTGGCACAGGAGGTAGACAGAAGAATCCCAGAAGGTTGCAGGCCAACCAGCCTGGGTACTCAGTGGCGAACAAGAAACTTTGTCCTAAACAAGGTGAAAGGCAAGGACCAAGTTTGTCCTCTGACCTCTGTCTGCTGTTAATTTAACAGTTATGCCCTTTATGATGTGGTTTTAGAACTGCGCTTTTGGAACCACCTAGATGTGGTGGACAATTTCAATAAGGCAATGGTTGTGTTAAGCTGGAGGGGATAACTTCTGCCTGAGGTGTCACCTATTATTGGCATAATAAGCATTCGTAAATGTAAGATGGCAAGAGGTGAAAGTTCCTTGTCAGCCTTTAACAGTCAACCAGACAGTTTTGGAGGGAGGTGAGGATACATCCCAAGGGAGAACCTGACACCAAGTCTACCTGGTTCAAGGTCTCTGGAGAAGAACTCTTTCTCGTCTCTGTGTGCAGATGTGGACCAGTTGGTGAAGTGCTCCCATGAGTGCTCCACTCATCTCTTTATTGACAGCCCTTTCCCGTGTCTCTGTGTGCAGACGTGGACCAGCAAGTGCTCCCATGAGTGCTCCACTCATCTCTTTATTGATGATTCTTTCCTGTGTCTCTGTGTGCAGATGTGGACCAGCTGGTGAAGTGCTCCCATGAGCGCTCCATTCATCTCTTTATTGACTCCCTGCTGAATGAAGAAAACCCAAGCAAGGCTTACAGGTGCAACTCTAAGGAAGCCTTTGAGAAAGGGCTCTGCCTGAGCTGCAGAAAGAACCGCTGCAACAATGTGGGCTATGAAATCAACAAGGTCAGAGCCAAAAGGAGCAGCAAGATGTACCTGAAGACTCGCTCTCAGATGCCCTACAAAGGTAGGCTGGAAGCTCTGAGAAGGAAGAAAGTTGGTCAGTGCCATCTCGATTATCACGGGCTGATTCTGTCTATTGGAACAGAGTTAATGAAGTGATGTTACTAAGTCTTGAACCTGTCAATATAGAAGGATTTTAACTAGTCCATTTATCTAGCTCTTAATTCCCATATTGGAAAGACCCCAGTAATCAACGTTGTGTATGCAGCCAGCCTTCTCTGTAGCTGTGACCAGCTATTAGTACTGGATTTCTAGCTAATCTGAAACGATCACTTTAGGATTATAAGATCTAACCCTTTGGCCTAATTCAGTCTATCACTTGCTTTTGTAAATAAAGTTTTATTCGAGCATGGGCAGATACATTCCTTTCCATATTATCTAACACTGTCTTCCTGCCACAAAGGCAGACTCAAGGAATTGTGACAAAGCCCACATAGCCCACCAAGACTAAATTACTTACTCTCTAGAACTTCACAGAACATGTGTCATGTTTAAAATTCGCTTTACACGAAGTCAAGAACAACCAACATTCAAGTGTCTCAAGAGTCAGGGTTGCTGTGATGAACACCACGACCAAAGCAACGTGGGGAGGAAAGGCTTTGTTTGGCTTCACCTTTCACCTCACTGTTCATCATCAAAGACAGTCAGGACAAGATCTAACACGGATGGAATCTGAAGGCAGGAGCTGATGCAGAGACCATGGAGGGGCTTCTTAATAGCTTGCTCCCCATGGCTTTCTCATCTTGCTTTCTTTTAGAATCCAGGACCTCTCACTAAGGAGGACACAACCCACAATGGGCTGGGCATTACACATCCATCACTAATTAAGAAAACGCCCTAAAGGTTCGCCTACAATCTGATCTTATGGAGACACTTTCTCAATTGAGATTCTCTCCTCTCCGACGACTGTAGCTGTCTCAAGTTGACATAAAAGTAGTCAGCATACTAGGGAAGCCAGAATGTGCCAAGACATATGCCCGTCTCGCCATGAACTCATTTCCAACTTGGGCTTAAAGCCTGACCTCTTGCTAAAATGAGACTTAAAGATATGCGGGGGAAGCGAGCAATGGGGTTGTAAGGTGCATCTGGTGACAGGGACTGATTTTGGACAAGTCTGGGTGGAAGCCTTATTAAGGAACAGTTTCTTCAGATAAAGCGTCTGCTTCAGCAGTACGTTGCAGATGTGCAAGGTGGCCCAGATGTTGGAGCACGTGTTATTCAAAGAAATGTTATAGGCTATGAGAGAACTCTCATTTTCTCCAACTCTAGAAGCAGGTGTAGGTATGTGGGTATTTCTAAAAACAGGGGTAGGTAGCCTTACACAGTGTCATCCAGAGCTCTGTCTGGACTTCCTAGAGACCCATGGCACTCCCCACCTCCAGCCTCTCCTGCTGTGACCTATAGCACTGCCTTAGACCAGGATGATTTATCTTTACTTTTGAATAGTCCTGGGGTTTGGTTGTTTTGTTTTTCTGTTTTTACTTGTCTTATTTTCATTATAAAATGAGATATAAGGATGGCCTAGTTGTGCATCTCTATAATCCCAGCCCTTGGGAGGTAGAGGCAGGAGGATCAGGAATTCAAGCTATCTTCAACTTCATAGTGAGTCTGAGGCTAGTTGGGCTTATGAGAGATCCTGTCTTTACACACATGCATACCCACACACATGCGCACACACGTACACAATATACTTAAAACAAATAGCAAAACTAAATAAAGTTTGTCACAAGAAACTAACGTACTAAAATGTTTTTCAGGAATATAAATATCCAAAGTAACATCAAAATTCAATTTTGCCACACTCTATATCACTAGACTTAGAGATGTTGGATTCCATAGCCTATAAGATTTCTTTGATCCAACCTAACAGAAACTGCATTTACTAGACAGCGGTATAATAAAAATATGCTTAAGAATCTTGGGTTGCAGGAGACAAGCAGCAGGATGATCCCATTATGTTCACAGTAGCTATGTTTCAGGCTCAGGGGTTTGGTGGAGAAGAACCAGGAAGAGATGCAGAGGTCCAAGTTCCTGCTTCCAGACGGACTTCATAAGTCAGGATAGTTTGGGACCTGGCTCTGTAAGACAGATCTCAGGGCTTGGTGTTGGGCCACAGGAACGCACCGTATTGTGTGTGCCACAGGCCTCTCTGTGCAGATAGACGGCCGGGGAACAGAATGACCATGGTTGGGGAAGTACAATGTACCCACAAAATGGGAAGAAGCAAGGCCCTACACAGTAGTAAACTAGCAAATACCAAATGCGGTTGGTGCAGATGTAGAAGTATAAGGTGACCAAGGAAAGCAGAGGTCACAAAGAGCCTTCTGAGCGTTGGGCTATTAATTTGATAGCCCTGGTAGTCTCCTCCAGGTGGGCAATTAGGTACAGTTGGGTTTCTCGCATGCCCTGCAGCCACCCTGCAAAGCACGTCAGGTCTGCACTTCAATAGAAAGTGTTCCCAAGCCACTCATAAAGTCCAATGTGTGCGCGTCCTGAGGGGGCTCGGAAGACATTTGCTCTGCAAGTCCCAAGTGCTCGATGATTAACGTTCCTTCCCTTATTCCAATGTTCTCCCCTCCCGTACAGTCTTCCATTACCAAGTCAAGATTCACTTCTCTGGGACTGAGAGTGAGAAGCAGAGCAACCAGGCCTTTGAGATTTCTCTGTACGGCACAGTGGCTGAGAGTGAGAACATCCCCTTCTCTCTGTGAGTAGCTCCGGGGACACCTCCAGGCTGCAGCTGGGTCACAACCTTGCTCCTGGCCAGAGTCCTTCATCTGGGAGACAGACGTACACCACCCCCAACCCCAGAAAGAAACTCCAGTTTTACTGGGCGGTGGTGGCGGATGCCTTTAATCCCAGCACTCGGGAAGCAGAAGCAGGCGGATCTCTGTGAGTTCGAGGCCAGCTTAGTGATAACAGATAGATAGATAGATAGATAGATAGATAGATAGATAGATAGATAGATAGATAGATAGATAGATGACTGATAGATAGATGATAGATAGATAGATAGATAGATAGATAGATAGATAGATAGATAGATATAGACTGGTGAATATAGACAATGTTATACATAAAAATCCCATGACAAAGCATTACTCCTTATTTTGGTTAGGGAAAATTTCAAGCTACCCTCTAATAATTCCTAAATGAACACATTTCTAAACTGTACAGTGACAGGGAAGTGACTGAACAGGACACACATACACTGGGTATTGTTGGCTGCTAGAACTTTCCATGCCAGGAAGGCAGAGAGGACATGATTTTTCCATAGCTATAGTACAAGGATTAGGAGGGGTTTTTTTACAGTGCATCCTCAAGATATAGTCAATAGAGATTTTTCTAAGATTTAAGTGTGGCAGATTTATTATCACGCAACACTTAGTACCACAAACTGAGTCAAGGGTCATGTGAGTTATGGGTCCTCATGTCAGTAAAATCAATACAGCCTCTAAAAATCAGATTCTTGAAAAGTAGGTAAAACATGAGGAAAATAGAGAGAACCAAGTGGGAGGATTGGGGATATACTTTGGAATTGCGTGAACATATGTTCACACATGTATAAATCAAAGAGGAATAGATGGGGATAAAATTGGTGAACAGGCATTTTCCTCTAAGAACTGGACTAGACAGTTTACAGTGTTACAGGAATTCTGGAACACAGGAGAGCGGTGTGGAATCTTAAGATCGGTCAAATGCTGCTGACATTCATCTTGGGCATGTTCTACATTTTTAAAATAGCACCCAGACAATGAAGCCATTTACATCTACGGAGGAGAAAAGACTGATTTTTGAAAGTAACCAAATTTATGAAATTTTCACTCAGGCCTGAGGTCTCTACAAATAAAACCTACTCCTTCTTGATTTATACGGAGGTGGACATCGGAGAATTGCTGATGATGAAGCTGAAGTGGAAGAGCGACTCCTACTTCAGCTGGCCGGACTGGTGGAGCAGCCCCAGCTTCGTCGTCGAGCGGATCCGAGTGAAAGCAGGGGAGACGCAGAAAAAGTAATTGAGTGGAATGCTTCTCTGCACACATTGCCCAGCCCCTGTCACTAAGAAACCTTCCCAGAGCCTTCAGCATGCAGCTGGAACTTTAGGAAGCAGCTTCAGTCCTGTGGGACCTAGTTAATTATTCCAGAAATGATTCCGGAATAGTCTTTTATGGCCACACAGAGGAAGAAGGACAGGCTGAGCGTTGGTCATGCTTGGGACTGGAAGGGTCTGGACTTGCATTGTTTTTATTTTCAGATCTTGGAATAGTTGCGAGTATATAATGAGATATCATGGAGATGGGACCAACTTGCGTTTCACGTTGGTCTTGTACACACAGTCTGCAGGTAGTTTGTACATTTTCAGTGACTGTGTTTTCTGACCCCAGTGTACCACATGAGGTCAGGTGTGCAATTCCTGCTTGGTATTCAAAAACTCATAGATTTTGGAACATTTGGGAATTTTTCGGGTTGTGGTTGCTTAGCTTGCAATATTTCTGTATTTCAAGTAAGGACCATGTAAACCCTGACCTGCCCAAAGTCATTTGGAATGACAGCTGGGATCAGAAGTAGGCAATCTCATCCAGCACTAGTTCCTGCAAGCACAAAATAGTTACAAAACATGGAAAAAATCTTAGAGATGGTATCATCTAAGGGCTAAAAGTGACTCTCTAAGAAACAGGGCATTCTCAGTCCACCCCATACATATCTATAAAACAATTCGCATAAAGGCCCCCAAACAATTGAAATCCTCACAAGCATGTTCGGGGATTTTGCAAGCATACCATTGATAGAAACAACTCTGTAAAGTAGAATTGAGAAGTTCTTTCTTTTTTTTTGTTGTTGTTTACAAAAACTGTTAGGACACTCTACAGATGGAAAACTTCTGCAGAGCCTTTGTTCCTGAAGCAGTTGAAGAGTGACGTCCTAATTCTCTGGCAGCAATGCTAAGAGGTGGCTCTGTAACTCCTCTTCTGGTCAGACCTCCTGAGTGAGATATGACCCCCGTGTCACACTTAACTATCAGAAATGTCACCACAGTTAATGTGATCATGAAAGATTTAAATGATCTTGACCAATCGCCATTTTGAACAGTTATTCTTATTGTCCCATGCTCTGTCTACTTTCTTCCACAGGGTCATCTTCTGTGCTAGGGAGAAGGTGTCGCATCTGCAGAAAGGGAAGGACTCCGCAGTGTTTGTGAAATGCCATGACAGGTCTCTGAAGAAGTCTGGCTGGTGAGCATCTTGAACCCCAGCTCTCTAAGCATTCTCTCCAAGTGGCCTCTGCCCAGGTCTTTGCCCAGCAGTTCTTGCGGTCCCTGTCTTTAGGGGTCTCTCTTAGCCCTTCTTTTTTATCTTATGGTCTCTTTTATTTATTTATTTATTTTTTAACTCCTTAATATTCCTTTCTTTTTCTTTCTTACCTTGCTGACCTTCATCCCAGATATACAAGTTAAATTTTATGTTACCTCTTGAACTACCCACAAGTCTTCACTTCTGCATTACCAACTGCTGCAAGTCTGTTAGCTGCATAGATTCTGTCTGAAGTGGGTTCAGCTCCTTCTGCGTTATATCCAGGGGTGAAAGTGTCTCATATCAGCTGTAGCCACACAGTGACATTCTTTCTCCAACTGCCACAGACTCCAGGACGTAGGACTACAGGGGAGACCTAAACTGTATCAAAACCTCAAAGAAGGGGAGAAAGTGGAGTAAGCTTACAGGAAACCGCTCTCCCATCTCAAAACAACTGCTGGCTTGTCCTCCACGACCTCTAGGGCTAATCCACATGGCAGCTGGCTGCAGAATCTTTCCAACACGTCAGTGCTAAGTGGAGACCGAGCATGTGACCTTCCATCTCCTCTCCCAAGTTCTGGGATATGCAGTTTTCATCCCTCCCCTCACGCTCCTGGCAGACTCCAAGTGCGAATGGGTTACAATATCAGATAGTGGGTAGAATATCAGATAGTGCCACAAAGCAGTGCCACAGAACCAACAACAAAGGGTGGCCACAGAGTCACTGGGAAATAGGAAAAGCACCTGTCTTTGCTTTATCCTGATTCCTAGATTATTATAGACAAAGGCACCAAGTAAAAATTGCCTCTTCAGAAAAAGAATATTAAAGAACCTGTGTGGAACACCTCCTTTAAGATGTCTGCTTAAGTATAATTTCTATATGCCCACAGCATAGATAGATGAGGAAAAACAGACATTAACAAAGGTCTTATCAGTAACATTTGACATGTGACTAACAACTTGATTTATATCCTTTATCACTATACATATGTGACATCTGTATGTTTTCACATCACAAACATAGAATTATGGCAATAAATGAAAAAAAGAGACCATGTGGATCTAAATGCCATGGAGAATAGATGCCAGTATTAAACTGGCAAAATGACTCTTAACTAAGGGCAGAAATTTCCACCACTCCGTAAATGCTTTGCCACTTACAGATCGCGGATCCAAGGCACCTTCACACTTGTCTCCTCTCTAGAAACGGGGGCTCCAGTAGAAAATTTAGCCATGCACATGAATGCACTTATACTCACCTACCTTCCCCCCGACAATCTATACTTTATAAGTAGATATGTGAATATGAAAACAAAATTCCCACTTATAAAGATAAACCCAATCCTCGTAAAATAACCTCAACTGTTTATGAAACATTCTGATCAGACTATTTATAAGAAATTACCTAAGAAGGTCTAATGACACATCTTTGATCAACACACAGGATTTCCAAGCAACAAATGCATAGGCAGCCATTTCTTGCAATGCACTTTATATTTAGGAGATCATTATGAATCAGACTAACAGTAGTTGTCATGGTTTCACCTTCAGAAGGCTCACATTCCAAGAGAATGACAGGCTTTTCATTATGTTTAGCGTCCAAGGAAAGCTTTGTGACTTCAGCCACACATGACAGTCTTCTGAAGATGATGCTCGAACAGGAGCCTACCTATAAATGCATCAAGTGTGCCTACTGCCCTGGGCAACCTGCTTTCCCAGATTTGTTATCTCCAGATCACAAGCTTTGTTCGGAGTGTTACTTGGATGCATCTTCATCATGACAGTGGCGGGGTAGGCCAAAGGCTTGTAAGTGACAAAGCAGATGACAAGTTGCCTTTCTTCTGTTTTTCCTCAGAAACTGGACAAACCACGAGTTCTTTGAAGACTGAAGTAAACAAAGAAAATTTTATAAAAAAGAAAAGATACCCTTGTTTGGGTGTTTGGAAGTGGGTTTTCCTGAGTATTAATCCCATCTCGATCTTGTTAGTTAAATTAGAGAACAGGCTCAAATACTAAAACATGACCAATACAAGGTGAGGAGTCTCATGGCCAATAGCATGTCTTCCAGCATCAGAGGACAGCAGATAGGAGAAGCATGGCATCTTCATTTGTCCCCAATAAATAAGACTCCTTATTTTGTTAGAATTCTGGGGCTTTATACTGAGACCCTTTTCAGAGTTTTCTCCAAGTCTAATATAAATGACATTTTTGTGGCATAAGTCAAATCTATTCCTTTAGCAGTTGAAACACTTGTCCTTGGTAAGTAGTTCTTTTACCATTGGGATGAAGCACACCCCCTTCCCCGCAAAAAACCATCAACAATGTGTGACTTAGCAAAAACAGTGGGAGGCCAGAGCTCACAAAGGCTTGAGCCTTGGTCTCACCATGACAAAGTACAAGTCAACAGATATACAGAATTAGATTGAGTAATTCTTAATAGATTTGAATTTTTATGGCTTAACTCTTCTATTTTTCAAAAGTTTGTGGTATTTTAACAATGTTCTCTGGGTAGATGTTGAAAATCAGTTTATAGTCCAGGTGACACATAAATTGAACTGAAAAATAATTTTACTCTGATTTTACTTTTATTTTTTGCTTTTTGGAGAAAAAGTCTCATTTGTATTTGTCCCACTCTGTAGCCTAGCCTGACCTAGAACTCAGCTATGTCGTTCCGGCTTGCCTTGAATTCCCAATGATCCTCCTGACTTAGCTTCCTGAGTGCTGGGATCGTTAGCATGAGCCACACCTGGCTTGATACCATAATTTTATTATCAGAATTCTTCCTATTTGTTTTCGTCAACTTGAACACATTCAATAGCCAATAGTTAGCATTTAGTTTGGGACTCTCCCCAGCCATGCCTCTGCCACACCTCGAACACATCACGTCCATTTCTAGTTCAGATGGGATTAAGTTCAAATTCTGCATCATGCAAAGTACAGACTTTAGATCAGGACCATTTTACTACATAAAAGTTGAAATGACTAGGAAATATGCTTACCGATGCTTGTAAATTGTTGTGTACAGAGAAGGGAGTCGTCACCTGCGGTAGCCACAGAAAGTGCCAGGCAGATTGCCACTGTTTCGTTTTACTTAAAAGAAACTAATCAAGAGTGAGTAAACAATTATTTATGCACTAGATCTCATATTTTCAGAAGGTTTTTCCTATATATTAATATAAAGTGATAAAGGAGTCCCGTGCCAGAGGCTATTTCTGGGAACACAACTGTGAAATGTGTGGGTGTCTGAACACCTACCCACATGCAAAGCCCCACAGATGTAGTTGTCATTCAGTGTAATTGGAAAGGAGAGACTCATGGGATGTACTGGAAAATGTCAGAGAAGTTGGAACGTTAGTGCTTGCTAGGAGAAGAATGGCTGTGCCTATGTAATATAGGACAGAAGTGACTGATTTCATCAGGCGTGGAGTCATTGTAACAATAAAACGATGTACAAGTTGTCACTGGCATCCCCTTTATTGCTAACTCATTGACTTTGTACATTTGGGTTTAGATCAAGGGCTCACAACCTGTACATAGCACTGAACATTCTGGCTTCTAAAAACAATCTATGCGTACGTGTGTACATACACATATCTATGTTTCTCAATGATGCTTTGCCTTTAAACTGTATTTATTAGCTGTAAATATATGTGTGGGCGTGTAAGAGAGCTTGTGAACACTGGAAAGCTTGTGGGTACCTGCAGTGTAGATTGTGGTGCTAACTGTGTCCGTCTCCATCAGTGATGGGCTGTCTCACTGAGCTAACTTACTCTGCTGAAATAGTACAATGACACAGGCTTTCAAAAGAGGAAAAGAAACTCAGCTATGTGAAGAAATGGAATCTGCTTTTAATAAACTTGACATTTTATCTTGATACTAAGTCCTCATTTTGTATCATTTTAGCCCTTCTAGAGCCGAGGCAAATTAGATTTATTTTTAGGGCAGATCCAGCAAGGAAATTTTGACTGAGCAACCACAGTACTTTCTAAGGCATAGAAGTAATGCAAGTTTCTCATTAGATGTGTGCCAATCATCTACTAAAATCAAATGAATCAAATCTATCTCAACTCCTCTCCTCTACAACAGCGCGCATGTCCAGACTTCCCAGTAAGTCATTGCTACACTGTGGATGCCAAGAAGGTCCTCACATCACCCATCTCCCTTTTACGCTCACACTGCTCTAAACAGGGCTCGCCATCTGTGGACTAAGCATGCGTGCAGAGACACAACAGTGCGGACAGTGCAGGAATCAGATTCCAGAGTTGCTCCAATGACTGCTGACTTGGTATGAACACACCTGCATAGTCTCTGCTTAAAGATTTGTGTGACCAGGAGCATGCTCATTCTAAAACTCAGGTTATGACGAACTTCGGCTTCCACTGGGGTCCCTCTTTCATGCTGACTGTCCTGGAGCACTCTAGAGAGGACCACAAGGCACCAGCTGCATCTTCGAACTCACTGAGCTTGTGAGTAATTTGAGATCGCTCCTTCACAACCGGTTAGGCTTCCTAGGTAGAAGCTGGTGACCAGTAGGTGGGACCCTGATCCTGGCCAACGCTCCCTCATTTTTAGTACACAGAGACTTGGAATAAAGGTTTTCACCTGTCAATTTGGAGGCTACATTTTTGTGCAGACATAAATGACTAAGATACATAATTCACTTTATCTGCTTAATTTATTCCTTGTAAGTCATACACTCACAAGTCCATATTTCAAAAGAAGCAGGGAAGGTTACGCTTTGAAGATTACACTTATCTCTATGCCTTTCATTAGTATTCTGAAAAGCAATAACTGTCGGCATCATGGGTTTGATTTTCATCACTTTCTTTTCCTTCTTTCCTTTTCTCGTCCATATAGAATATGTTCTATGTTGTACTTATGACAGAGTAAGGTGGGATATTCTCGAGGAGGTGGGAGTAGATAGTAACAGAAGATCCCATGTTCTGATAAAGACTTCTGTTACGGAGGTGTGGACATATGTGTGCTTGCTCCAGATAGGAGCTAAAGACAGATCAAAGCCGTGAGCTACAAAACCAACTTAACCCAATGAGTTAAGTGCAGTTCCGTGCAGTAGTGTGGGTGAGGGCTTGCTTACTGGAGCGTGGATGGCTCACAGGTCTCTACATAACTGAAAATCCAGTCCAGGAGAGACATTCACTCATCAAACTGCAGCCTGGGGACTCTGAATGACTTACAGACAGCTTCTCAGGTTGAAGAGTCGCTTCCCTCGCCAGTTCTTACTACTTATATTAGCCTTGGGAGGAAGAGGCTTTGCAAGTCTGCTAAGTTTCAGGGTGCTCTTGAGTCTTGTGAGATTATACTTCCTGAATCTTTTTTTTCTTTTTTTTATTGTTAAAAGAAAAATTTACATTTACTTCCCTTGTCCCAGGCCCTCCCGTTCCCCCACTCCCCCACCGCCCTCCCCCTGCTTCCTTGAGATGGGGCAGGATACCTTGCCCTGTGAAAAGCCAAGGCCCTCCCCCCTCCATCTTGGCCTAAGAAGGTGTGCATCCATATAGAATAGGTTCCCAAAAGGCTAATACATGCAGAAGAGATAGGTCCCTGTGCCAATATCATTGGCTTATCAGTCAGTCCCCATTGGCAGCCACATTCAGAGAGTCCGGTTTGGTCATATGCTCATTCAGTCCTGGTCCAGCTGGATTTGATGAGCTCCCAATAGATCAAGCACACTGTCTCAGTTGGTGGGCCAGTCCCTCACGGTCCTGATTTCCTTGCTCATCTTCTCCCTCCTTCTGTTCTTCCACTGGACCTTGGTAGCACAATCCCTTGCTCTGATGTGAATGTGGGTCTCTGGCTCTATCTCCATCCATCATGCGAAATTTCTATGGTGACGATCAAGATATTCATCAATGTAACTATGGGACAAGGTCAGTTCAGGCACCCTCTCCTCTGCTGCCCAAGTACCTAGCTGGGAGATCCCTGTGAACACCTGGGATCCCCTCTAGAGACAAGTCTTTTGCCAATCATAATTCCTGAATCTTAAGAAGTCTTTTGATTCCTGAGCCATATCAAGTTTCCTTCCAGGATGGAATGTTCTATGTCAAAGGGAATTGCTACTCAATGGAGCATTACCATAGTGTTGTTTTTACTATACTTTTCACAGGATAGGATTGCTTATGAGCTTTGGAGCCTGTCCTGGTACTAGCTTTTGTAGACCAGGCTGGCCTTGAACTCCTTTGACTCCCGAGTGCTAGCATCAAAGGCGTGCGCCACCACTGCTCAGCAATGATAACATTCTTAAATGAGATCTGGAGCTAAAAATAGCCAACTGAGTTACAATCTGAATTCATTTCCCTTCTTTTCCCATAGCATTCCCCTCCAGGAAATTGGTTCCTCACACAGAATCTCATGAAATTCTTGTGGTTTGGGAATACCATGACTATTAGCTGGCCTCCTTCCCCTGCTTCTCCAGTAGCATAATTGCAAGTTGGTGAGTGGTTTGTTTTTGTTTTGTTTTGTTTTGTTTTTTCTAGCATTGAGGACCTGTAGTCAAGTGTCCTTCGGCACAGGGGCTAAAGAGTGGAGTCTTTAAGGTGGAGTCTTCCTGGAACGAACAAGTTCTAGGTGAAGGGACAGAAAAGCTGGCTGGCATTGCATCCCAGGTACTAGCCGAGCTTACTGAATGCCTCCCTGTGGTCAGTCATGACACTGGTGTGATAAATAAGCTGTCTCATTTAACCTAGATGACTCAGCACTGGGACATTCTAGAGGAGGACAACTGAACTCTCTCCCTAGAAGCCTGGAAGATGTGGTACAAGGAAGGAAACAGAGGAGAGATTGCCTTCAAGCTCCCTGCACTGCAGGCGGGTTTCCTTTGTGCTGCTCATTAGCACATAATCCACAGGAGGGCCTCTGTGCTTCCAGACACCACAACAAATGCCCCTTGCCAAGCCTGAAGGAGGAGACTGAGTCCTGCACCAGTTTCTAGCCCAGTGATCTTCCCAGGTGTCAGAAGCCTTTACTGTTTGATTCCATAACTATACCTCCCTGACCTTAAAAGTGTTGTCGCCAGTATATTATTTTCCTCTTTCTTCCTTCCTTTATATTTTCCCCTTCGTGCTGCTGTTCAAACTTGAGGCTTTGTACACGCTAGACAAACATCTGTCACAGCTATAATGCTCTTTTTTGAGGGGGGCATTCAAGACAGGGTTTCTCTGTGTAGCCCTGGCTGTCCTGGAACTCACTCTGTGGAGCAGACGGGCCTTGAATTCCTAGAGAGCCATCTGCTTCTGCCTCCAAAGTGCTGGGATTAAGGGCCTGCGCCACCACTGCCGGTATCACAATGCTCATTTTGTGTTTTAAATTTGTATTCTTTTTTGGGGTCGACCAAGTTTTCTGTCCTCAGACTCATGTTCCTCCTGTCTTTCTGTCCTTTAAACCGAGACTCTAAGTATGTGACACCATGTGCAGACTTTCCCCAGGGTCTGGCACATATCAAGCACATGCTTTCCAACACTACTGCACCCAGTCCTATCAAATGTTGCTTCCTTCTTTCCTTAAATATGAGCATGGTCTTAAACAGTCTCTCATGAGTTCTTTTTTTTTTTTTTATGAACTGAAAAGGAAGGTGTCAAAGTATCTTTATTTGCAGATAATATGATAGTATAAATAAGTGACCCAAAAAAATCCCACCACAAAACTCAGACATTGATAAACACTTTGAGGAATGCAGCTGGATACAAAATTAATTCACAAAAATCCGTGGGCCTCCTGTATATAAATGACAAATCAACTAAGAAAGAAATCAGGGAAACAATACCTTTTGCTCTCAGTATGTTTTCTTCAGTGGTCAAATTTCCACATTTGCCTTTGTGCCTGTGACCTTTCCACTCTAGTTTCATCTCTGAGAGACAAACCACATCAGTAGCTTCTTAATTGCAACAAATTTCTGGTTTTTTTCCACAGACATTTACCTTAAAATTATTTTTTATTGTTTGTGTGTATGTGAAGTATGTGTGGGCCCAAGTATTTTACTTGCTCAATTTTAAAGGAAAGCCCAAGTCTGAAACAAGGTGTGCTTTGCTGAGTACCTCTAAATACCTACAAAACTATAAAAACCAGATTTGGAAAAAAATGTTTGACTCTGAACAGATTCAGTGAGACTGCTTGAGCTTCAGAATGTAGAAAGTGATCTGAGTGTCATCGCTGGAAGTACATTGCAAATGAAGTTGAGTGATTCTTACCTCTGTTTTGGCTTCAATATTTGCATTGTATTTGAGCAGTTTGCTGGCAATTATTGTGTTATATCTGGAAAAGGCATGGTGTATCCCCATTGAAATCTACTGTGTGGGGATTAGTCATGAGTTCTTAAGACGTTTAACGATGACCAAGTCACTAAAATTTTAGACAAGGCATCTATTTTGCTCACTAATCACACCATCCTACACATTATTCATGTTCCACACTTCAGGAGGCCCTTCATCTCATCAGCACTAAACCTGCAGGCTGGGCAGAAGAAACGCATTGGCAGTGCCTGGCTGCCCTCGCTGCCACTCTGCAAACTTCCTGTGGCTCTTTTAGGATACTAATTCATTCTGGCCAGACATACTTGAACTTGGCTTTGCAAATGTTTTCCCACAGCAGAGTACATCTAAGGAAATAAAAATCCTCCTCTTGATTTTCTTAAAGTCCTCTTATTAGAGATTGTGTGACAACAAGAATGAGGGGAAAGCCCCACAAACATAGACTTATGAATAAAAGTTATTTCTAGAAAGAGCCATAGAAAAGGCTATATGCCCAAGCCTGAAACACAAGTTGTGTGACTTTTGTTTTTGGAACATGTCAAAACGAGCAAAGAGATGGACAGAAAAACAGAGGTGTGACCAAACCAGCTTTCCATACTTGCATTAGTGTTGAGCCTACAGACATCTCAACAGAGCTCCCCTGGACTCCACTTTGGTCTATGATGAGCGAATCTATCAGTGTCTTTACCATGACGAAGGAACACAGACCCAGGAAGGAGCCTGTTGAGAACTATGGAGAACAGAATCCTTCCTGAAAGAGAGAAGAGACTTACATCTTCATGCACAATACAGGCCTCAGAGATGAAAACAGACGCAAATGCTGGCTTTTTCTTCTAAGGGCACAGGAGAGTTGTTGGGAGGGAGGGGAAGAAACTACCCAGAACTGAAAGAACAATCATTGACAGTAGAATTCACAAGGCTAGAGTTGAAAAATAAATTCTGTATTAATTCAGATGAAAAAATTGATTCTCTTCAAATTCTCATTTGTTTTGGAAAACTCCTTTCATGACTTGAATCCTCACCATGTGGAAGATACAGGATTTGTCTGAACATATGTGGGTAAGAGGGATGTTCTATTGAGAAATATAACAATCTACATTGTTAGATTATGGGTCAGATGGCCAATAAGGGGACAGGGGGCATACAGACTTGCAAATAAGTGAGACAGCTTGAAGGCTGATAGAAATGCTATCCATGAGGGGCTGGGATGCAGGTTCCATAGATAAAGTACCTCTGATGCATGTGTAAGAACCTGTTTGGGTACCAAATCCCAGCATTCGTACAGTAAGATGGAAGTGGAGACTGGAGAATAGCTAGAATCTCTCAGGCCAGCTAGCCTGGAGGACGAAGTGAGGACGGACACCCAAAGTTATCCCCTGACTTCCATATGCATACAGCAGCAGAAGCACACCCGAACTCATGGGCAGCAACACAGAGTCCTACGTGAACACAGACTCACACACACACACGCTTTTTTTTTTTAATTAAGAAGAAAACTGCTATTGATATTTATGCTGGCTTTGAGTTCTAAATGGCCATGTTGTTTGGTGCTGGAGTAGGAGAATGGCGATGGACACAGAGGAAGCCCTAACCAAATGTGACCACAGCATAAGGGACTTTTCGGGTCTGAGCATTTACTGACACATTATTTATTGTTCCCAAGATTCCTACTAATACTGACTTTGACCTTCAAAGCTCAAACAAAACAAGAGGAATCCGGTTGAACTGTAGGTGCGGACGTGAACACAGACTAGCCAAGGGCAGTACCTGAAGGTGAGTTAATCACTGTGCAGAGAAAAGCCTCCTCGTTCCTGTGCTGTGATAGCTACACCCACGGCCCTGGCTGATGGGGTCATAAGGATGGAATGTCTTCTCACTGCACTGAGGCCTCCCTGAGGCATTTGGGTCATGAAGCCTGTGTAGAGTGTCCTCGTTGGCACAGCGATGGAAAGTCTGTTCACACTTCAAATGACTGTCAAACATTTGTACTTCAAATTCTGATTGTTTCAAAGATTAACTAGACTATTTTCAAAATTGCACAGAAATGTGCTCATATGACCAAAGACACTTTTACTTACAAGGCTGACATTTTGACTAGCGACAAGTATAAAAAGTTATGTTAGAGAAGCATAATTATCTTTCTCATTATTAAATATTTAATTGAAACACAGATGTAAATAGTTTAACTATCTGACACTTGAAAGAGTTTTGCTAAATCCTTTTCCAGGAAGAGTGACCTGTTGGCTGCCGGAAAGGCGAGGTCATTGAAAAGAACCACAAGTGCAAAGTGAAGAATACAAGAGAAGACCGAAGAGAAAAGTTGGCTGATGCGACTGGATGGGGACTCCTGGGACCTCTGCCTACAATAAGAGAGTCCTCCCAAAAGCCCAGGGGTCATGTTCTTCCCACAAAAATTACTGTTTTCTGCTACAGGATTCCAACAGACTGTACACAGCTGTTATATTTCTCAAATGAGTTAGTCCTGGGAGGTAAAGTTATAAGTTACTAAGTTTTATGCTTCAAAGCTTACCAGGTAATGTGCAGTAGTAAATGGTAACATGGAGAAGCAGAGAGAGAGAGAGGGAGAAGGAGAGAGAGACAGAGACAGAGAGAGCATAAAAGCCAACAGTGAACCAGAGAAGAGGAGACAAGTGGAAGCCTTCCATGACTGAAGGGGTCTTATGCAGCAGGAGAAAGTGTCTGGCCCCATTAAAGCAAAGACTGTGATAAAAGTTTAAGTGAAAGACAGCTTAGAAAGCAAATGATGTTCTGGAAGATAAAATGAAGGAATAAAATGTACACAATTTAAAAAGCAGAAAAGGGGAAGGGAAACAATATACAAATAACACAAACTGAAAATAAATCACAGCACACTACGCCTGATCTAACCGTGTCCATCACGTTGATGTGTTTCTAAAGAAGCCCGAATGAGATATGTAGATGATAATGCTGAGTAACTGGAATGCTCGCCTATTGGAGACAAGGATGTGAAACAATACACAAACAGTTTAAAATAACACCTTCAAACCATATAGTCCCCCATTCCCATGTATCAAACATTAGTGAAGAGAAATGAGAGCTTATACCCACAAAAGCTGTGTGAATGGTCCTAGCACTTGTATCTGTAACAGCTACAGACACAAGCTCATATCACTCAACAAGGATACAAACACATTCATCTGTATTACTCTGAAATACAATGGAATGAATTATTAACACTCAACAGCATGAATAAACCTCCAGATAGTCACACTGTGTAAAAGAAACCAAACGGATAGTACACACTGTGTCCCTCTGTGTATTTAGGGTTCTAGTAACTGCAAATTAACCCATAGAGACAGGAAGCAGGCTGGTGACTGCCTGAGGACAAAATGGCAAAAGAAAAAGAAGCAGGAACTAGGAAAGATTCACGAAGTCGTGGATATTTTATTGATCTCGACTGAACTGAGGGTTTCACCATGGCCTGGTTACTCGGCTGTAAAAGCTGGGGTTAGAGCCATGACTCAGTGGTTGAGAGAGCTTGCTGCACAATCTTGAAGACCTGCTTCGAGTCCCACATAAAGAGCTGGATGTGAACTGGGCGGTGGTGGCGCACGCCTTTAATCCCAGCACTCGGGAGACAGAGGCAGGCGGGTCTCTGTGAGTTTGAGATCAGCCTGGTCTACAAGACCTAGTTCCAGCACAGGCTCCAAAGCCACAGAGAAACCCTGTCTCGGAAAAAAAAAAAAAAAAAAAAAAGAGCTGGGTGTGCCACTGTGTGCCTGTAGCCCCAGGGCTATAAGGTTCGAAATGGGGGAATCACTGGGTTGGCTGGCTGCCAGCCTAGCCAATAAACATGAGTTCCAGGCTTAGAAGGAGAGCTGACCTTCAAGGGGTAAGGCAGAGGATGGAGAAGTAGGCATAGTGTGGAAAAGGACACCTGACACTCTCCTCTAGCACGTGTGCAGACCCTTACACACACACAGAATGCACCACACATACACGTGTGTAACGCTATTGTGTAGCAATTGCCTCAGGGATAAAACTTCCCAGTATGGAGTGAAGCTTGCTAAGACTTGGCATATTAAAAGGGAGGTGATGCAGCAAAACCTCCTAAGGAAAGTGAACTATTCCATTCTTCTGAGACACTAGTTATTTGTAAGAAGTAACAATCCAGCTGCCTCAGGAAATCCCTGAAACTGACCAGATTTCACTAGGCCTCTCCCTTCCTGGGTACAGCATATACAAAGGGCAAAGATTGATAAGAGCTACTCTCAGACGACAACCTGAGTTGCCGAGAAGCTGCCTCGGAAAGTTTCAGAGCAGCCTAGACATTCCCAAGAAACAGATCAGCCAAGAGTCTTGCAAAAAGCTGAGACCCAAGCTGCCTTCAGATCAACTGAGCTATCTGGAAAGGATAGTGCCCGACATGTTGATCTGCCTGCAAACCGGGCAGGACACTCCCGGTCTCTGACTTTTGTGTGCTGTCACCCAAGCGGGATAAACTTTGGTGATGTGACCGTCTTTGCATTCTTTCAATTCTGTAACCTTTTCTCCACACTTCTTTAAGTAACTGCAATAAAATTCATGGATCCCGCAATTGAAGCTTGGTGGTATCCTTACTTTGCTCTGTAGTGGGTTTCCTATCCAGGATGAGTGGACATTTATTCAAATCTCCTCAGAAATTGTGTCAAACAACAACATGCATAAATACACACGCACAAATGAGAAAAGCAGTTTCTTTTAAAAGTTAGAGAAGAATGTAAAAGTTAGAGATGTAGCTCGCTAAGGGTCAGTTATAGCTCAATAATATTCTAGAAACAAAACCAAGAGGAAGGCAGCTATACAGTATTTATGCCCAGAAATAATAGAGATGAATTTATTTCTTATAGAGATCCCCCAGCTCCTGGAGCCCAAGTCTCCAAAACAGAAAAGGGGTCTCACATGCTCTCTCCCCCAGAGAAAATACGACGCCTAACGCTTGAGGCTTTGATGCAGCATTTTGCCTAAGAAATTGTCACACCTTTATCCCACAGTGCTCATCAGAGAGGCTGTAAATCCCAAATCACCTCCGTCTTCTAGAGAATATGTGTGCTCTGTAATCGGACAGCACTGATACCCTTCTCAACCCCTCATCCTTCCACAGCTCCGTCAGAAATTTTGTTTGTCCTTACCAAGAGCCACCGCTACCCACTTCAGTCTCTTGTCTGAACACAGGCTCGGCCTTCACTTCCGGAGCACACTTTTTTCCTGGAGTTCTCCCACAAACTAGTTATTTCTCATCATGTTAATTGGCCTTGGAGTGGCCTTTTTCATTCCATGTTGCCACTTCAAGGCAGAAGGCTTTTCCTACTCCCTTCAATAAAGTTTATGCCAGTGAAGGGGCTGGTTAGTTTTGGTCAATTCTGCACAAACCTTGACATATCTGTGAAGACAAAACCACAAAGGCAATTCTTCAAAATTCTGAGGAATTGCCTCCATCAGATTGGCCTATGTACAAGCCTGTGGGGGTGTTTTCTTATTAGAGATTGATGGGGAAGGGCCCAGTTGATGGTGGGCTGTGATACCCCCAGGCAGGTAGTCGTGGGTTATATAAAAACAGCAGGCAGGTCAGAATCTCCATGGCCTCTGCTTCTGTAACCGCCTGTAGGTGGCTATCCCGACTTCCCTCGATGCAGGACTGTGACTGGGATGTGTAAACCGAGCAAACCCTTTCTTTCCCGAGTTGCTTCAGGTGGTGGTTTGTCACAATAAGAGGAAGCAAACTCACCCGACCAACATACTGCCTCCTACTTTTCCTTGCTGCAGTTTTTACAAATGTGTTTTCTTTCTAATATCATTTTAGCAACTTGCTCGCTCTCTCCAGCTCTGGTCCTGTCATAATCCCACTGGTTTAAATACCCATGCTTTGGAGGACTAACGAGATGGCTCAGTGATTCAGACTGCTCCCTGCCCTTTCAGAGGACTCAAGTTCGGTTCTCAACACCCAAGCTGGGTGTCTCACAACAGTCCATAACTCCAGCTCCAGGAGATCTCTACAGGAACCCACACTCGTGTGACATGTACTTACACATACATCACATGAAGCAAATGAAAAGTAAGCCCCTCCTTTTTCAGACAGGGTTCTCTGTGTAACAGTCCTGACTGTCCTGGAACTCACTCTATAGATCAGGCTGGCCTCGAACTCAGAGATAGGACAGCCTCTGTCTCCCAAGTGCAGGGATTAGTGGGGTGTGCTATTACCGCCCGGCTAAAATGGAAGTCTTTAAGTACCCATGTTGTGACAGATTTTGTTCCCAGACATGGTCCCCACAGCGTCTTTCATTCCTGATGTGCTTGTAGTATTTTCTCATCAACACCATTAAGAGGTGGAGTCTATCTTCCCACCCCTCCAACTTAGTGGGCACAGGAGTTGTTCCCACTCATAGAAGGTGACATAAATGACTGCCAGCTTGGGTCCTGCCCTTCACCAGCTCTCTAGCTTCTTCCTTCTGCATCTTAGAATATCATGCTTGGGGAAATTCCCCTTGGAACTCAGCTCTCAGAATGTGGACAGTCCGAGTGACATGAAAGAGGGGAAGTTGGCACTCTGCGCCAAAGCCTTGCTAAACTCCTAGCTAATAGCTGGTGTCATCTGTCAGCCTGAGCCACCTTGGACTTCTAATCAGGTAGGTATTCAGAAGGTGACCATTCCAGCTGGCATCCAGATGCCACTACAGGAGGGACACCAAAAGAGAAGGGTCTACCTAAATCCAGAAAAGCTACAGTACTTACAGAAATAATGAATCTGGCCTGATTGGGGATATACTAACTCAGTTGGTAGACTTCTCGCCTAGCACGTATGGGGTCCTGAGTTTGATCCCTAGCGTTGCGTACACCAGGCACACATCTATCATCCTAGCACTTGGGAGATAGAGGAAGTATGATCAGAAGTTCAGGGTTACCCTCAGTTACATAGCAAGTTTGAGGATATGTATTTGAGATACTTTCTTAGTAATATCTTTTAAAATAGACTTTGAGGGGCTGCATTACACCACGGAGAGTTGGCAGACGACATGTCCAAGATACGTAAATGTGCCAGCCTTGGAATCTCTCCCTCTGGTCTCCTCCCCCGGTCCTACCTTCTGATGCACTTTTGCGCAGGATCCTCCACACATATCCTACAAGTTGCTGTTCCTAACTTTAGTCCCACGTTCTCTCTTCTTTGCCTGCCCCACTTCAGTCAAGCATGTCCTTCTACTCTAATGACTCCACAACTGCCAGGGAACCCCGGGTTGTCCGTGGCCTTCTCTGCTGGCTTCCATTGTCTCGTTTTGGTCCTTAGGCAGTTTTAAGCCTATTTGAATGGATCTGGGCTACTTGCAAATTATCTACAGAAAAATGTATTGTTAACCAAGTTTTCTTCTAGGGAAAAGAGATCCAGAGTACATAGAAGTTGTCTGTTTCCAATATGGTCTTGCAGCCCATCCCCTAGGGAAAAATGTATGAGGCTTGGACAGAGCAAACTATGACAACCAGAAGGTAATTTGGTAGCCATGGCGCAGGGCACAGTGGCCCAGTATGTTTCCAGCAAGGTTGCAGTTGTGTGAATCTTAACTGGTCCTCAAAGCTCAGCTATTGAAGGCTTAGTTCACAGGGCAGCAAAGCTCAGAGATGAGGGCCTTGAGAGCTTCCCTGGCCTCGCGAATGGATAATTCAGTTATAGATTCACAGCTTAATATACCTAGGGAAAGGAATTTTGTTAAAAACACAAATTCTTGTTTAGCTTTCCAGATATCATGAGGTGAGCAGCTCTGTTTCATCATGTACTTCCTGCCATGGTACCCTGCCTCACCTCAAGTCCAGCAACAACAGAGGCAAGAGTGTGGACTAAAACTTCTCAAGCCATGACCCAAAACAAAGCTTTTCCCCTTGAAGCTGATTTTCTAGAGCCCTTTGTCACAGTGACAGAAAGATGACTCATGTACATGCATGAATGTGCATATGAATGTGTATATGTAGTATATGCATGTGTGTGTGTGTGTGTGTGTGTGTGTGTGTGTGTACCCATAGCTGACATCAGATGTCTTCCCCAGTAGTTCTGTATTTATTTAGGCAGGGATTCTTGCCTGTCAAATGTCACCATACCTGGCTGTCTTTGCTATGAGTGCTGGGAAATCCAAACTCGGTCCTTACAGCTGCATGACAGCTCCATCCACTAAGACATCTCTTCTCTAATGGGCATTTATAAGATTCACTGGCCTGAGTGAAGAATCAGTCAATAATTCTTTAAACTTTTGGAACATGGGCTACCCATTTGTAGCAGGCTGCATGAGTGAAGCTAGCACCTTGACCAACGAGCAGGATCAATTCCAATGGACAGATATTTACCAGATGCCCTCTGTATCAGGTGGCTGTAGGATGCTAGTGTCTCAGTATCTCCTGTAGCTTTGCACAGACACAGGGAAGTGTCTAGGAGAGCTGGCCTAGCGCAGGTCTTCACATGTGTCATGTACTCAGAAGGAAAAGTCTTTCAGCAATGTCTTCATCTGCCCAGAGTGGTGTCTTTTGCTAATTCACACAACGCCACACATGCTGAAACTAGACTTAATTACTGACCTGGGCCTCATGTAAATTGCTAATGAAAGACTTTAAAATGTTGAAGGCTCCCAGAAAACTAGAAGAATAAAACTGTGCAGTTACTTCAGCCTGATGTTGTTGGCAGCTGGAGAAATGGCTCAGCAGTTAAGAGCATTGTCTGATCTTTCAAAGGTCCTGAGTTCAATTCCCGGCAACCACAAGGTGGCTCTCAACCATCTGTAATGAGATCTGGTGCCCTCTTGAGGAAGAGACCTGGTCAGTCGTCCTGATCACTTAGACCATAAAACCCAATATGGTTAAGTTCAACAGAACCGCCATGTGTGCGCTGCCCATGCATGCCTCAGCATTGCCAGGACATACATTTTGTTCATTCATTCATTTGTTGCAGCACTCTGCTTTCAGAGATGGATGTTTGTTTCTGTCTCACTTTCTCAGGTGAGCAGCAAGTCACCTCGATGGCAGTGCCTCTGTCACTCATCTACTTATTTTTCTTTAAAAAGGACTTGGGCCAGCAAGATGACTTGATGGCACTTGCTGTCAATCCTAGAACCCTCATTGTAGCAAGAGACAACTGACTCCCACATGTTGTCCTCTGACATCTACAAGTGTGCCATGGTGTGCACATGGGAGCGCATGCACACGCGCACGTGCGCACACACACACACACACACACACACACATTATTGTTCTAAATCTTTCTAGTTCTCCTTTGTTTCAAGTCTCTGTTCCAGTTCTCTCTTGATTCTTTGTTCCCCTAGCTTAAACACATTTCTACAGGAGGCTTGAGGCAATAAGAAAAAAGTTAGAAGAATTACATAACATTGGTCATAGCACATTCCTTGGGTAAGTGATAAGGACAGAACTGTTTACCATGACAACACAAAGTTTCAAGGTTTCTGGTGTAAGACTGTGACCAGAGGCTGGGGGCACGGTGCCCTGTGAGACAAGCTGCAAGACATAGGTCTTTATCAGCCAGACTTGGCAAACAAAGAATTGGCATAATTTTTTAGGTTGCTTTGTGTTAATAACCTTGGTTACACATCTGCAACTCTCATATTGTGCATATCTGCAAAGTTTTTAACTTATGATCCATTTAAAGAAACATTTAATCTAGTTTGAACTTGCTCTATGATAAAAATGAGCTAATTATATGTGGTTTGAATAATAGGAACAAAGTAGGCTTTTAAGTGTCCTTATGGTCCCCATGGGGCAGTAGATCTAGTTAGGAAGCATATCCTAGTATATTTTCTATATATCAAAATAATACATCTTAATGAAAGGGCATCTTCCTGACCACCCACAGATATATGTGCCCATATCTTGAGATACAATCATGAGATTGCACATATATGGTGGAATTACATACTACAGTGCAGGTATTGGGGAGACATCATAGTTGCTTTAGCAAATGTAAAACTACAGATAGCAACAGTTTCCAGAGTCAATGATCCTTTTTCCACATTGGAGAATCATTCCTCTGGTGGATTGACATCTGAATACTGGATGTCACCTGCTTCAACTCCTATGGGCTCCAAGAACACATAAATAAATAAAACATCATAAATAGTCTCAGAGTAAAAAAAAACGCATGTATTTACATTTTTACTACTATTTTTTCAATGAACCAGTATATAAAAGAACAGTGATTATCACTATCTTTGAACTCTAACCATCATATAGAAATGAAATTTTCACTTCACAATGTCCTGCACATAGTGGAAGCAATTGAAACTGACTTGTGTACTCATTCTTCCTGGGAACAAGAAATATAATATGTTCTAAAAATACATTGCTTGATTCATTAGAGTGAATTTCTCAAGAATGTAATAACCATGAGTATTATTAGCATCAGGAAGCATTTCTGCTATATGTTCTAAAAAAAAAAAAAGGAAGGAAAAAGTAGGAACTGAGATATTGTGTCTCCCCTCAGAATAGCCATTTGGAAAAAGTGGGTTGCTGAACTGGGTTTAAAAAAGATAAAACAATGGAAAACAGAAGTTAGAAAGAAGGAAGAGAGGTATTTTTGTTGTATTATTTCAATAGCTTAATAATTTTTTTTAAAAAAAACTGTTTTTAACTTCTGCACATTCCAACATCATGAGAGGCTGTGTCACACACTGAGGGCAGGCGTCTTGCAGGTCAGATAAAAGCTCTCTGCATATTTATACATCATTGTAGATTCAGCACTTTGTAATCCAAATAAGGACAAGGGAATTAGAAATTAAACTCTCAGAGGTCTTCAGGATGACTAACACACCGATGATGTAGTTATCTGAGATGTGGAATCAATTATCTTAAAAGATTTCAAATCCAAGGGTGCACTGTAACACTACAAGAAACAGATGAGGCCGTGGGACTCCTTTGCCTTCAATGTTCCATCCATATTTGAGAAAATAATGTGAGAGTCTTGATGGGATTTTTTTATTTTTATTTATTACAACCATGATAGAAGACACATTTCTGCTACATGGTACCTTCTGTGAGAAGGATTAATATGAACCGGCACGGTTTATCTATCAAGTTGAACAGCTGGACACATCTTTCCACAAGCAGATTGTCAACGAAATTGATAAAAACACAAAATCACTTTCTTGAAGTGTTTTTTAAGTCATATTCTTTAAAATTTTATCAGCAATACCAAATGAAAGATGTGGCCATTAAATATAAATACTATATAAGCTTTTACCCACATCAAAAATTAAAAAGAAACACAGACCTCTAAAATCAGTACATAAAAAACAACTTCCAAAAAATAAGAAGAAAATCATACAGCAAAAATAGAAACAGAAGAGCAAATATAAAGTGCTCTTAATCATATAGATAGGTCATTGTCACTTATACTAAGAAGTCGGATATACCATACCAAAATGCCACTTTTTCTGATTCAGATAAGAAGGACCTCAATGTTTAAAAAATGATAGCAACTCTATGAAGAAACAAGAATGCTCTTTATTTTTGGTGGGAAAGTATATTGGTATAACCTCTATGATAGGTACTTAATGATATAAGCCAAAATAATGCAAAATAATGCAATATTTCTCGGTGATTGGAATTTATCTTGAATGAGCATCTGTACAAGGATAGTAAGTGTGTTCTTGGCACTGCCGTTTTGCTTGTAATAGCAGATCTGTGCAAAGCTCATGTGTCCTCCACTCAGAATTATGTTTCAGCCATAAACAAACTAAAGGTGAGAAAAATCATCTGTTCAGCCAAATACCCATTCATCCTAAAATTTTTCAGAAAATTTGGAGCAGAAGGGGCATGTCCTTAACTCTAGATGTTTTACCTTTCAAGTCAAGAAGAAAAAAAAAAGATGTCTGTTCTCATCACTTCCAGTTATAGTATTGATGTAGAGGCTCTAGTTGGGCAGTTGGGCTAAAAGATGTTACAAAAAGGATCTGGAATAAATAGAGCATCAATCAATCCATACTTATAAATGACAAAAACTGCCAAGGAATCCACTAAAAGTCTGTTAACTACTGTGGAGACAGAGCAACTGGGCTGCCCCAGGTAAAAGAAGGAGTCTGGACCCTTACCTTCGAGCACACGCAAAACACAAGTACTAAAACTGCAGAACACTGAGATAAATCTTCATGGCTTTAGTTTTGGCAAATGTCGGGGACCATTGCCCCAACATAGAAACTGGTACTTTGCCCTAAGTGTGTTCTCGGAGGCGCGAGGAAGAAATCAGACTCTTTACACCATCATCGTTTAAAGGCAGCTCAGGACTTTTTTTCCTTACAGCATGACCATGTGTTTATTTTCTCTCCTCCCAAGCTCCGAATGCCCTCTGAAAATGCTCCTCCACCCTCAGGAATTTTCTATTCACATTCCTTTTCCAGGGACACCACACCTCTCATCCA
>JAQHUG010000210.1:1435394-1479984 GCA_028555095.1 Dicrostonyx torquatus
CTCAGTTCTTCTCCGAGACAGCGCTCAGGAAAAGATGGGTTTCTTCATCCCAGAAAGGAATTTCAGAATGAGCTGATGAGTAGAAAAGCAGAATTGGAATTTATTAGGAAGAGAATTTAACATTAAGCATATAGGGAGAACAATCTTAAGAGTCTAGTGGCTCTAGTTATACCCTAGACCTCCTTCCTGTCTTTCTTTTGGTTAGTGTCCCTGGAGGTGCCTGGATAGGATTGCGAACTAATCAGGTGAAGCCATGGGTCACACGGGTTGTAGATGGGGTTAAAACAGATCTTTTACGCTAAGTAGACGTTCCTCTGACAGTACGTGATAATCACAGGTTTGTAACTGGGAGGGGGCTGATTCAGTTATACACTCTGATGCCTTTAGCATGACTCACTGATGTTTCAATATCCTTCTGAAAGATTATTTTTATTCTTTTTAAATTATGTTGTCCCCATGTGTGTGCGTGATGCCCATTTTTTTGTTATGCCCATGTGAAAGCAGGCAGAGGCTAGAGGTGATGGATCCCTTGGAGCTGGAGTTACCTTGTGCTGGTGCTGGGAACCAAGCTCAAGTCCTCTGGAAGATCAGAAAGCACTCTTAATTACTGAGCTATCTCTCCAACCTGTGGCATTTTTACTTGAAACATTTCTAAATAATGAAATATTGTCTCTAGGTAGACAATCTTCAGAGTAAACGTTAGTTTTCTGGAATTCTTGATTCTTACCTGGTGAGAAGTTTCTCCTAGACTCTGTGGTAAGAATTACTTTCCCCTTCCCAATTCCTCTTGGTTTTCCTGTCTTTCTACCCTGCCTTATCTGTCAGGTATCAAGGACTTTGTAAACATTTGCTCAGTGAATAAAACTAGAGCCAAAGCTCTGAGAAGAAAGTCGGACTTTATTTGGTAGACACTGGGGAAACGTTTCAAGAATTACAGTCACATTTGGAAGACGCTAAGGAACGTGTTTGACGTTTCGAGTTACAAACTGGGTATGGTACATGAACAGAGCGAAAGGAAGACAAAGATGGATCTTGATTTCCAGGCATTTACTGAGACCCTATCTCAAAACCAACCAACCAAACAACAAAGCTCTGCAGACAAAAGATGCAGAAATATTGGGGGGGGTCTTGTTGAGAGAAGGGGCTCAACAGGAGTGGGGTGCGTGAGAGGGTAGTGGGTAACCGTCAGCACACAGTACATATGTGTGCAAAATTGTCAAAGAATAAATGAAAAAATTAAAATTCAGTTTAGGGATATTTCCCTAGAAATATATAAAAGCAATCTTGAATACAGACAGGCTTAAGAGCGGAGGTTCTACAGTAATTCAGGAAGGAAATGCAGCTGAGGGAGATAAATCAGCAGCAATTCACAAAGAGATAATAAGTGATTGAGCAAGGTCCGGAACAAAGGTGAGGGACAAAGGAGAAGGAAACATTGACAAACGGGTTTCAAGTTGACTGACAGGAACATCCCAAATCAAAAAACAAAACTAAAAAATACTGGAGGAAACCCAGTTTCGAATGTGATGATGGACTTAGGCTCAACAAACAGAACATGAGGGGGTGGAGGTTCACCTGCACCGGAAGCACAGGAGTTCAGCAGAGGTCAGCAGCCTCTTATCTAAATAAGATACCAGATGGACAAAACGAGAGAGAGACAGCAAAGCCGAGACTCTGTGGAATACTTAATATAGAAAAGAGGAGGTAGAAAAGGAGCCATTGAAAGAACCTTAAAGAAGGCGGGATGAAAGCAAAAGTTACTGATCAAATGGACAGATTGTTCTGGAAATAGTTAAATAAACTGAGAAGGCAGTCAGAAGAAGCTCTGGGATCTAACAGTCACAACCAAGAATGACCAGACCAGATCCCAGGGCTGGAGAGACGATCCAGTGGCTAAGGCCCTGTGGTACACAGAGGATCCGAATTCAGAGCCTCAGAACCCACACAAAGCGGAATGTGGGCATGTGGGGACATGCATCTGTAATTTTAGCACTTCTACAGGGACATGGGAGTGAGAAACTGGGGACTCCCCAAAGTTTGAGAGCCAGCTATGCTGGTGTACACAGTGCAGAAAAGAACAAAACCAGGAGACTCTGTCCCAAGCAGGGTGGAAGACAAGGACCAACACTGGGTGCTGTCCTCTGATTTCTATGTGTGCAAAGGCATGTGTACACCTGCATACATGCACGCTGATACACACACACACACACACACAGAGAGAGAGAGAGAGAGAGAGAGAGAGAGAGAGAGAGAGAAAGAGAGAGATTAAAATAATTAAATAAGTTTGAGGGAAATAAATGAATACATTTTCAAAAATTTCTGGACAAGTTTTGCAAAACAAAAACAAAATAAAGAGAATATACCACCCAAGGGATAGGGTGAAAACAGTGTGATTTTTTTTCTTCACTTAATAACATACAGTTAGCGCTACACATCAGTGAAAAGATTATTCCAGAGAAAGTGTGGAAACAATTGCCAGACCTTGAAGAATGATGAAATCAAATGATGGCCAGGCACAATTTCTAGAGTTTCTAGACATCTTGACACACATACATATAAATATTTTAATTCCTAAAGAATATTATTTGAAAAGACACTGTTGTAATTACTGTTTCTGTCATTTTCACAAGTCTAGATTGTACCTATGATCCCATACTGAGAGAGAATGGCTGGAGCCATGGTAGGACAGATATTCAATAGAGAGAGACACTTGAGGCGGGAGAGCCGGCTTGGCAGTTAAGAACACTCTTTCTCTTGCAGAGGGCATGAGTTTGTCTCCCAGCTCACAACCACCTGCAGCTCCAGCTCCCAGGAATCTGATGCCCCCTTCCAGCTTCCATGGGCAGGGCACTCACATGCACATCCCCACTCATACATACATCTTGGCATTAGCAGCTCTGTGGCTAGGTTCCTTACCTAACCGCGGCAGTACTTCTTACCCAGCCTCTGCCTCCAGCAAGACCTCTTTAAACTTCTTGAACTTTGTGGCAGTCTCTTTAACCCTTTGCAGCCACAATATAATCTACAGATAGATAGATGTAGATATGAAGTTCTGTGTGGTGGGTGATGTATGATCTGAGAATTGATCTTAAGAGTTCAGATTGTAATAAAGAACTTTTGGTTGCCAATGCCGGCCAACAAGAGGATCAGGACTACGTGGCACGGTACAGAGGTGCCAGTTCCTCACAAGCGCATGCTGATGTATTGGGAGGAGCCAAAGGGGGCTTGGCTTGATTTGATCTTGTTTGTGAAGAGTACTCCAGCTGTTCTGTCCTGCAATTTAGAAAAGTTTCTGACGAACTCTCAAGGTTCAAACTTGAGTGTTTTATTGAGTGTGATATTGGTGCCGGGAATCACAGGAGAAATGCAAGATGCCTGTTGTTTAGAAGGCACAATTGGACCATTCACTAAATCATTTGGTTGTGTGACAGAAATGTTCAGATCACGAGGGAGAGGTTCATCCCAAATAACCTTTTAGCTTACTAATATCTAACCAGATACCTCATAGGAATAATGTGAAAAACTCTGAGACAGAAAGTTGTCTGGGGGGAAAATGAAGACCAAAGTGAAAGCCAGCATCCTGAAACAAACGAGGAAAGATATAGACACGGCGAGCCTGGAGTTCAGGGCTCGAGAAAAGCACTGCTGAAATCACATCCCTTGGACTTACTCCAGTTCTATGGTGGCCACTGAAGTGTATTCTCGTGCCCAACATCAAATGAGGTTTCTCTAAATTCAGTCTTGAGGGTGAACAAAGAGTGGGTGTGGCAGCATACGCCTGCCGTCCCAGCTCTGGGGAGTCTCAGGAGTCCCAGGCTAGGTGGATATAGTAAGATCCTGATAGAAAGGAGGGAGGGAGGGAGAAAAATCATCGAGAATGGAAGAAAACAAAGGTAGGACATAAGAAAGCAGCAGCAAACCGTTAATTTGGGATGACATGACGTTCTGCTTAGAAAGCCCCCTGTTGAGCCGGGAAGAGGTAGTTGCACTTGCCACCTTGCAAGCATAAGGACTTGGGTTCAATTCCCAGAAGCCACATTAAAAAGCTGAGCGTGATGGCATGCGCTTGTAATTCCAGCACTAAAGAGGTGGACACAGGCAGATCCTGGGTCCTGCTGTCTGTCTGTCTGTGAGCTTCAGATACGGTGGGAGACTCTGTCTTGAAACACAAGGTAGAGAGTGCCTGAGAAAAGCCACCCAGTGTTGACCGCTGGCCTCCATCTACATGTGCACACATGTGTACATACAAAGAGGAGAATCTGTCTTATGTTCAGTCCCAATTAACACGTTCACCTCAGTATCCCTGAGGACAAATATATGGTCCCTCCAAATGTGTCTGCTCACTCCCGTCTGACTTTCTCTGGCAAATGGTTCTGGCAAGCTTAGAGCTGGGCTTGGTTTTCTTGGAAGCAGTCAGCCCTGTTTACTGTCTCTACACTTGGAGAGCAGCCCCATCAGGCCTGGCAGGAGCTATCCTAAAGTGGGGGGAAAGAGGTTAAAGCTCTTTTTCCCCATGAAAATTGGAGTCGGCTGAGTTGTGCACAAAGGTAAGGTGAGGCTGATGGAGGCGTTTGTCTACGTGCTCCACTGTCTCCAGAGAGGACGAGAAGGAACTTGGAGTTGCGCTGACAAATGCAATGACGTTCTCCTGCTGGATAGATGAGTATGTTTGCGAGAATACAGCTAATAAGCTGATTCAGCATCTTGGAAAGTAGCGCCTGCCCCTCCTCACTCCTTCCTCATCCTTTTCCCTTCTCTCTCCCCTTGTTCCTTCTCCTCACCCCCTGTGTATTGAGCACACTGTGAAAAAGACAGCCAGCCAGTAATTTGGACAGCTTAAACCTTGTCCCCAAATATGAACTCCCTTTCCATCCAGAGTTCGTTCGTCTCTTTACCTTAAAAGCCCTGGCCTTTTGGCTTCTCCAGCAAGCCCGCCTCTTCCTAAACTTGGAAAGCCAGCTGCCCAGCACATCTCCCTCAGGCTTTCTTGCAAATTCCTGCTTTTCCTAAACACAAACATAGGTCATGTTTTCAGTATTTACCATCCTGATTTAAATCAGAGACATTTGCTTGCATATCTTGCTTGCTCAAACACTGAAGCTTGAAGCTTGAGAGGAGACTGATGCATTCTGGGAATATCCCTCATAATGGATTACAAATGCTCAGTAACTACCACTTGTTTAATTCTTATGCTAAAAAATATTTCTGGCTATTCTTTATTTACATTCCTACATAATTTTTAAAATAAAATTTCTACTCCATAAAATTAATAAAATAACAAAAACTCCTACTGGGTTTTGATCGGGATTGACTTGAACCTACAGATCTTTGTATAGAAAATTGACAGCTCTGCAATACTGAGCCTGGTGGTCTGTGAGCATCTATGATGATCTGTGAGCATCGGTGATGATCTGTGAGCATCTGTGATGGTCTGTGAGCATCTGTAATGATCTATCAGCATCTACGATGGTCTGTGAGCATCTGTGACAGTCTGTGAGCATCTGTGATGATCTGTGATGGTCTGTGAGCACCTTTAATGATCTATCAACATCTATGATGATCTATGAGCATCTATGAGCCTGATGGTCTGTGAGCATCTCTGATGGTCTGTGAGCACCTGTGATGATCTGTGATGATCTATGATCATCTATGAGCCTGATGGTCTGTGAGCATCTGTGATGGTCTGTGAGCACCTGTGATGGTCTGTGAGCATCTGTGATGGTCTGTGAGCATCTGTGATGATCTGTAGGTGTGGGGTTCACCTGTTATAAGTGTTTAATTCCTGACAGCACTTTGCAGTTCTTAAGATACAGGTTTATGTTTTTTATCAGATTTACCCAAATAGAATCACAAACTCACAAAAAACCTATGTTGTAAAAAATAAAACAACCACAAAAATACCACCTCTGAAAACACAGTGATGAAAAAATACCTAATATTTTTAAATGGACAAATGATTTAGATAGTACCTCCAAGAAGAAATATAGATGGCAAATGAAACCATTAAAGAAAAGCAAGGTCAGTGGGTAAAAGCATGTACTGCTCCTCCATTGGCCCTGAATCCAGTGCCCAGAACTCATCTGTGGGCAGCCATCTGTAATTCCAGCTCCAACTGCACTTGTACACACACACACACACACACACACACACTCAGAGGGAAAGAATTTAAAATAAATATTTAAAATCATAAATTTTTTGTAATCATTCTTGCATACATTACATCTCAACATAGTTTTCCACTTCTCTCATCTCTCAGTCCCTCTCTCACCTCCATTCTCCCCCAGATCCATTTACCCTCCATCTACCTCCCTTCCAAAAAAAAAAAAAAAGGCCTCCCAAGGTTATCAACAGAACATCACATAACAAAATGAAATAAGACTAGTAGGCACGGGCTGAGGGGTGGTGCATGCCTTTAATGCCAGCACTTGGAAGGGAGAGGCAGGTGGATCTCTGTGAGTTCAAGGCCAACCTGGTCTATAAGAGCTAGTTCCAGGACAGCTAGGGCTGTTATACAGAGAAACCCTATCTCAAAGAAGAAGAAGGAGAAGGAGAAGAAGAAGGAGAAGGAGAAGAAGAAGAAGAAGAAGAAGAAGAAGAAGAAGAAGAAGAAGAAAAAGAAGAAGAAAAGAAGAAAGATTAAGCACAAACCATTACATCAAGGCTGCACAAGGCAACACAGTAGGAGGAAAAGTTGCCAAGTGCAGACAAAACAGTCAGACACAACCCTATTTCCACTGTTGGGAATCCCACTAAAACCCCAAACTACACAATTATAACACATACACAGAGGTGCTCGTATGGATTCATACAGAATCTATGTTTGTCACATTGGTCTCTGTGAGTCCCTATGAGCCATACTTAGCTATAAAATCATAGTTTTTCAGAAAAGATTGTCAGCTGCTGTGGGACAATAGTCTGTACCCTGTCACTTGTATTTTAAATAAACACTGATTGGCCAGTAGCCAGGCAGGCAGTATAGGCAGGACAACCAGGCAGAAAGTAGAGGCGGGGCAACAAGAATTCTGGGAAGAGGGAAGTTTCAGTCTGCAGTCGTCACCCAGACACAGAGCAAACAAGATGTGAGTACCTCGCCAAAAAAGGTACCAAGCCACATGGCTAATACAGACAGGCTAATATAAGTTATCAGAAGCCTGAGATATTAGGCCAATCAGTTTATAATTAATGTAGGCCTCTGTGTGATTTCTTTGGGACTTAATGACTACAGAAACTGGGCAGCACAGAAACCTCAGTCAACAGTCAACATAATTTTATTTAAGAGAAGTGGATACTCATTATACTGATTATGGAAAAAACTATCTCTTAGTGAGCGATAAAGCAATAATTATAAGAAAACATATAGAATGAAATGGTGTGGTATATTTTTGGTGCTATTGTAAATTATCTTATCTTAAATTTCAAATTCTCTTTGTTCACTAAAAGTATGTGGACATACAGGTGAAGTTCATTCTGGTAGCTATCTGCGCCGTCTACAGAAAACCATTTCTGTGGTTGTACATAGATCACATTAAGTAGAGATATAGACAATGCTTCTTCTCTATGAATGGACGTTTCGGGGTCTTACTGACATAAGCATGATTAAGGGCTGCAGCAAGAGCAGTAGACTGCCACTGTTGGCAGGGAAGCAGACTCATACAATGTCAGAACAAAACAGACTTTGTCCAAGCCAGAGTGTAGCGACTTCACCTCAATTGCTTATCAAGGACCTCAGACACGCTCATGGCATGGATAACAGGATTGGTCACAAGGCTCCATCATCATCTAAAATCACTGAAATGTTTTTGTTTATTTAATTCTATGCTAGAAGATGGCAAGCCAAATTCACAAGGGCTACTCAGAGACAACCATAGTACCTCAACTCAAGATGGTTACATTCAGGTCAAGGGGAATCCCGACAAATGGGCAGTTCTTAACTGTTTCCTTTGCTTCCCATGTTTCAGGTGCATTCTTAAGTAGATCTAGGTTTGAGCAGAGTAAGGTTTCATATTTTGAGCAGTACTATGTCATATACAATCATCAGGATGTCAGGAGAGCCTGTCAGTCATGCCCTGTGCAGCTCTGTTAGTTCATTATTGGTTACAGAATAATGATATTTCTTTGTGGTTCTAAAGGTAAATGATGGATTTTTGGCCCCATTTAGGTAACTATGGGCTCACAGGTTTAAACCAATTATAGGGTTTCAACTAATGATAGTTAAGACCCTATAGAACTCCTGTGAATTCTCTACCCTTGCTCTTAAGGATGAGTCTATGATACACTCTGTTCAGTTACTCTTCTCAAATTGTTCCGATACATCTTGGCTTGTCTGAACCAATCCCAAGTGTGCTTCTTTGGTATAAAGGTTGATTTGAAAACTCAAGGATACAGGAGTAGCTCAGAAAACAGAAATCACTCTTTAGTAATCAAAGCATACATGGGTAACTTGATGCTCCTGTCAATGGAAAAAGCCAGGGGCTTCACTCTATCTCTGTAACAAACCTTTCCTTGGTTTTTAGGACATTTTCTGGGCTTCTTCCAAAGCTGACCTTTGCTGAACTCTTCCTTGTTCTCCCTCTCTTTCTCCTTTCCTTCATCGGTTGAAAGTCATACATCACTTCTTGGAGCTTTATTCATTTGTCCTAGCTATGTTCCGTGAGAAAGAACTGGAATTTAAATTTGAGTACCGACTGGCAGATCTACATGTGTGTTTTTCTGGCATTGGTGAAGACAGTAGCTTCAGGGTAACCAAGCAACCATGAAGACACAGAGCAATGTTCTAGGGTAAGCACAGGAACTCCCTGTGGGCACGAATGTTACCGGGGAAACTGAAGCTTCCTTTTGATTCTTAGCCACACCAATAAAAGAATTTACAAACAAATTCGAAAGAAAGCTTGCATTAAAAGAAAAACAACAGGATAGGAAAGTGGAAAATCCTGATAGCTGCCAAAAGAAGAGGATATGGAGAAAATTCCATGCCTTTTAAGTTAAGTATGGAGGTCAGAGAAACAGAATGTCAGGGAAATACTTAGGAATGCTGAGCTGCAGATCTGAGCTCATAGGGGACAAGATTCCAGGTATTTGTGTCCAAGCGCAAAAGATTGTACCAGGGACAGAAGGTTAAACATAGAGACAGAGACAACTTATTAAGAGAGAAAAAACATTCCCAAGGATGGTAATAGGGTTCTAGGTTACTGAACTGAGGAACAAGCCCCAAAGCTCTGACCCACATGGCACCTGCCCCTTTATAGGGCATGTATACTGCATGCACGCTCTCTCTGAGGTTTATATAGTGGGTCTTTTCTAGGGTGTGCCTGGTTCACTAGAAGAAGCTCAGTCTGACGACACAGGCACATGAGCACAACCATGTTTCTACCTGGGGTTGGTCTGTAGATCCCATAGCACAACCTGCCTTTGTTCTGTCTCTTGTATAAACCTTACCCTGCATACTACAACTGCCTGAGGACAACTGAATAGTGACTCGTGTTTATAGTAAAATAAATGTGGAAATAAAATTGGATATATAAAACAAGGGGAAGTAGCTCAGGTTTAAAAAAGGCTGGCAGTCTTCCTCTGCAAACTGGCTTTTTTTTTTTTAATGTGTGACTCTTTATTTATCCTTCTCTGGATCCTTTCCTCCTGCCACACTAAGCTCTTCCTATATCACAAACTCCCCAGAGTTACGAACTTGGGTCTCTCCCAAGGTGATACTTTAAGAGAAAGTCCCGGGCAAAGAAGTGGATGCTGAGTGGGATCCGGGATTGGTACAAATGATATGTTGAAGGATTAAGATATTCAGTACAATAAAAAAAATTGCTCTCTGTTTTGTGTGTTGTCCATCTTGATAACAGAAATCAGCAGCTGGCCTGGTTGTTTTTTACACGAGTGAAACTTGTAGTCCCTGGGAACCTTAAGAGCATGAAATCTGATTAACATCCCACATCCTGCTTCTGGTTCTGCAGATTTCCTAGATAGACCCTGGCCAGGCACCCTTTGTCCCTTTCATCTTTCTTACAAAGGATGAGACTGCCCCAAAGCACTAACATTCCTAGAGCATTGCTAGAACCACTACATTTTAGTGTTTTGAGGAAAAATACAAGTTATCATGATCCAAAGAGCCAATGATGCTTTGCCCGAAATACTAGATTTAAATTAAAAGGATTATCTTAATCTCCTACAATGACTTTGGGGAAAATAGTGTCATGAGGAAAACTCTTGCTTTGAAAGTCTTCCTAGAAAATTCCGATCATGTCCCTTACTGTAGACTGGGCATAAAGAATAGGTTTAAAAATTCCAGTGGTCAGAAGGTTACTCTGGGCCAAATTCCTTTTCCTATCTCTTGTGATGTGCACATGACTCCAGCAGTCCCTAAAGCAGCTATGTGGTTGGTGTTGAGAAATTTTCTGTAGAATTATCCAACTTACTAGTAATTGTCACTTGTTTGCTGTCCTCCCTGCTCCCATGCAGAAAGTCTAAAGAGACAAACAAAAGGCCCCACCAAAGACAATAATTGCTATCAGCTGGAATCTTATATGATCCAGTAAGACAATGTTCTCAATTTCTCTCATATTAGAATTAACAGGGGAGATTTAACAAATGTCTTATCTGGACACAACCCATGTGAACCAAAAGTCATCATCCACAGGGTGGGATCCAACTAGCAGAATCTGTATTTTTCAGATTCCCCTAGGACCTAGGGCCTATGTGATTCCCATGTGTAGCTATGTTGTAGTACTAAGAGGGACCAACAGAAATGGTGATACAAAATTTTATAATGTAGGTGTCTAGTAGGGTTCTCTAGGGGACCATGGATAGAATGAAGATGTATTAGAAGACCTACTACATTGGCTTACGTGATACAGTGGATAGTCCAGCCTCTTTACACACTGAAGAGTCTGAGAACTTGGCAGCTGCTCAGTCCATGAGACTAGCTTCCTCAGCAGTGCCCATCTGGTGCTGAAGGCCTGGAGGATTCTGGAGAGCTGCTGGTCTCCAGGCCCCACGGGAAGGCCAAAGAAGTTGAGTCCACACAATCTCAGCTGCAGCAACAGGGTAAGAGCAAAGGCAGGCAGAAAACAACAGCTTCTCCCTTGGACCTCCTTACATCTGGGCCACCACCAAAAGGTGCCGAACACTTCCCCTCCACCAAAGTTAATCCTCCCGAGATATATCTTTACAGATCTTTCCATAAGTATGCCTAAGTTATGCCAAATTCAAACAGGTTGACAATCAAGATTTCCCATCATGCTTAGAGCTTCCTGTTGAGTCTCTGCTAAAATTTCAGTGTTGAAAGAGATCTTTGTTACCATGTAGTGTCCTTTGCTGTGTGTGTCATTTTGTTGTTGTTTTGTTTTTTTCTTTTCATGCCTGCTCTGAATGTGAAGTGACATCACATGTGGAGTTGTTGATGGAGATAGTCATATGGATATAGTTGAGATGATCTACTAGATACATATAAAACTGTTTGTTTGCATATAGCTCATCTTTCTTAATAGAATGTAATCCCCTCTGAGAATGGGGATTTTGTATTTCACTGCATCCCCACTGCCAGTCTCTGAAATGTTTTTCCTAGATGTTGTGATAAAATACCCAACAGCAGCAAGCTAAAGAAGGGAGAGTTGTTTGTTTGTATCAAAGTTGGAGGTTATAATTTATTGGGGTGGGGTTTGAGGCCACTGCTCACATGGTGTCCATAGATGTGGCGCAGAGAATAAGGAAGGCTTAAGGTCAGATCACTAGACAGTGATCTTTTCCTAGTCAGGATCCCAGCCCAAGAAATGGCGCTGCTTTCAGGGGGGAGGCCTCTCCACCTCCGTTATCTTATTCAAGATAATCCTCCAGAGGCAGGCCCGGAGGCCAGTCTCCCAGAGGACTCCAGGTTTCAAGTTGACTGTTGAAATTAACCATCACTTCGCTCCACCACGAGGACGAGGACATTTCTTCTTATCTCCTCCTCTTCTGAACTGTGAGCGTCTTAAGGGTGAGAGTGCTCCTGCCGCCTGGCCCTGCTTTTCTCTGCCTCAGCCAACATGGTACTCTCTTGGTAGTCAACACTCGGGACATACTCATTTTGGTTTTGTAAAACAATTGTATTTTTTCTCATCTAGCCTTTTAAAAAGGGATCTTGCACTTTTGTGAGTCCATCTGGGGAAGAAAGCAATCCTATAAAAAGGTTGAAATCCAAATTACACTTTCAGTGACAAATGTTCCTTCTCTGTGACATTTATTAAATGTCAGCAGCACATGGAGTGCCTGGCATATTACATTTGCTTCTTTTATAAACGCTCGATGACGTAGACAACCTACTGCTCTGTTACTTCCAACAGGGAGAGGAATGACTGTGACCACCAAGTGGTCTACCTTAGCTAAGTAAATCCTAAAAATGTTGTTATTGTTTTGAATCTCAGGGAAGTTTTTTGAAACATTAAGTTAATTTAAACAAAGGGAACTGTTTTTTAGCTGTCACACCCATTACTTCTTTAAATCATTTACTTAAAATAAACAGACTAAGTAAAGACATCCTGCTTCACTCAGTGATGTAAGTTCCCAAATGTTCTCTAAGTAGGAATCTCCCCTATTGACAGCAGTGCTGACAGGAACGCAGAGACACAAAAAGGATCGTGGTTCTCTGAGCTTCTCCTCCTGTGATGAGAGCCTGTGAGGAAAGAGAGAGGAGGCACTGTTTATGAGCCTGTGAATCAGCCCTCACCGTAACACATCAGCTTTACTGCACTGACTGTGGGCAATCCCGACTATGGGATATGAGGAGTACATTTCTCTTGCTGATACATTGCATAGTATTTCGTAGTAAAATCCAAATGACTGCTAGAACATGAATATGCTAGTTTTGCTTGTGGTCTATGGCTACCCTCCAGGGTCTTTCCCTGCACTCTAGATGAGCCTGTCAGTGCGAACACACATGTAGGGAGGATGGGGAGTACACGAGCATTCTCCCTGGTGTGACGGACTCCCTGACTACTATGATGTTCCTCTTACACTTTTACTTCAGTACATGTTATCAAAGACTAAGCTATTTACTTATTTAGCAATTTGATTTTCCCCTTACTCTTCTTCTAATTCAGTTTAATTAATACGGTCTCCAGCAGAACATTCTTATTTTTCTGTTAATCTCAGTTCAGGTCATCATTATCTTCTATTTGGTATGTAATTATTGTGTTATGACTGGTTCCTTGGGCTTGAATGTCTAGATTCTGTACCTTAACCAGAGTGGAATATCTAACTCATAATTATGACTCACTCTCCTGATTGCGACTGTGCTTACCTGCTTTCTCTTTTCAAATGTCTCACTCTTCCGCTCTCACATTTTAGGTAGCAGTATTAAGAAATAGGGATGTTGATTAGGTCCATTCCTGGGGAGGAATAGGTTGCCATTTTTATGAAAGGGCTGGAGGGAGCCTTTTTACCGCTCTTCCAACCTTCCACGTGAGAGCCCTGTAACCACACACTCTCTGTGGATGACGGCAGCTCTTCTTAAAAGTCCACTGTGCAAGCCGGGCGGTGGTGGCGCATGCCTTTAATCCCAGCACTCGGGAGGCAGAGGCAGGCAGATCTCTGTGAGTTCGAGACCAGCCTTGTCTACAGAGCTAGTTCCAAGACAGGCACCAAAGCCACAGAGAATCCCTGTCTCGAAAAACCAGAAGAAGAAGAAGAAGAAGAAGAAGAAGAAGAAGAAGAAGAAGAAGAAGAAGGAAGAAGGAAGAAGGAAGAAGGAAGAAGGAAGAAGGAAGAAGGAAGAAGGAAGAAGGAAGAAGGANACCAGCCTTGTCTACAGAGCTAGTTCCAGGACAGGCACCAAAGCCACAGAGAATCCCTGTCTCGAAAAACCAAAAGAAGAAGAAGAAAGAAGAAGAAGAAGAAGAAGAAGAAGAAGAAGAAGAAGAAGAAGAAGAAGAAGAAGAAGTCCACTGTGCTCCCGCCTCAGCCTCGGACATTTCAGTCTTCAGAAGCAAGAGCAAGTGGAAGCCGACTCCACTATTGATAAATCACCTAGTCTAAGATGCCTTGCTGTAGCAGTGAGCAAGACTAAGATAAGCCCTTAGCCCATCACCTTCTGCATAAAGCCAGAAAAGTACAACTCCCTGGTAGACTCCCAGGGAATAACAATAACGTAAACATCTCAAGGGATTCAATGAAAACTCTACCCAGAAAAACGTCATAGCTCCGAAGACTCTTCTCAATAAACAAGAAATGAATAGAGCCTCTTTAAGAAATCAGAAAATACAAAATAAATCTAAACCACACAGAAAGACAGAAGCACAAAGATAAATATAAAAATGCACCAAGAAGCAGAAAAACACAACTAATAAATAAATAAATATAAAATTTATTAATTGTTTTTCTATTGCTTTGATAAGCTACCATGACCAAGGTAAATTAGAGAAGCATGTATCTGAGGATGAGTCCAGGATTGCATGACAGGGAGCACGGCAGCAGGCAGGCACTGGAGCAGCGCCTGAGAGCTCACATCCTGATCCACAAGCAGGTGACTAACAGAGACACTGGGAGGGCAAAAGTCTTTTGAATTCTCCTAACAAGGCCACACCTCCCTAGCACTGCCACCAACCTGAGGGGAGTGCTGAGATGTGAGTCTGTGGAGGCCGCTCTCATTCAAGCCAACACAGCTGCAGCAAAATCATACGAGAAGTAAAACATTCCAACTTAGAAAAATAAAAAAGGGCTGCTAGGAAAAGAGGCACAGATACAGATAATTGAAAATTGTCACAAACAATCACAAAAAATTTTGTGCTGAACTCTATATAAATAAGCTTGAGAACTTCAAAAATGAATAAATTAAAAAACAATAAACCTTAAAAAAATACCCCAAGAAACAAAGCCTAAACATAATAAATTAGCATAACAGAAATGAATCTCAGAGGACTCCCTCCAGTTGCTTTCACAGAACTGTCAGAACTCCCTGCCCCACCCAGTGCTGTGGATCAAACCGAGGGTGGCAGCCACACAAAGTAAGTGTTCTACCACTAAGTGTCATCCTCAGCCCTCGTTTTATGGTTTTAATTTTGGGACGAGTTCTCACTAAGTTGCCCAGTCTGGCCTTGAATCCACTCAATAGCCCAGGCAGGACTAGGCAGACTTAGAGTCCTTCTACTTCCGACTCCTGAGTGGCCACAAGTATAGATGCAGCCACCGGGTTCAGGAATGTGCCAGGAAATCCTAGCAAAACTCAGAATAATGAATAGAAAGCAAAAAAAAAACCATAAATATAATTAAGTCCATAGATACAAAAGTCTATGTATATATGAAAATCTAGTATCCCATCTGAAGAAACAGCTCAGTGTGGATGCACATTCTAATATATCCAAGTCTTTGCTTCAATTACCAGCAATGCAGAATAAATAAATATTAAATCTGGTATTTAGTTCTGGGATGTCTCTCAATAAAACAGAAACAGATATACTTTTAACATAAAAACGTTTTATTAAGCGAGGCATGCCTGTGGTCCGAGAAGTCAAGAAGCTGAGGTGGGAGAACTGTGAAAAGGTACAGACTAGATTGAGCTATATACAGTAAGACCTTGCCAAAAAGTCAAACCCAAGCCAAAACAAAACAAAATAGTACACATCTCTGACACACACACACATACATGCACACACACACACGCTCCCACTCCCGGCATATTGTGCTTAATGAGACAATATAAGGATCATTTCATTCATGTGAGAGAAAAACCAAGAATTTTTCTCATCATCATTGTCATTTTGTTGCTGTGGCAATTGTGGGTCACACAATTCGAAACGGCTGTTCACCGCTCTATAAATAATGGAAAGCAAGGAAAGCTACTGTCTTAGTGAGGGTTTCTATTGCTGTGATGAAACACCATGACCACAGAAGTAAGTTGGGGAGGAAAGGGTTTATTGGATTACACTTCCACATCACTGTTCATCATTGAGGAAGGCCATGACAGGAGCTCAGACAGGGCAGGCAGATTCTGGAGGCAGGAGCTGATGCAAAGGCCATGGAGGATGCTGCTTACTGCCTTCCTCCTCATGGCTCACTCAGCCTGCTTTCTCTTCCATTCCCCTTCCTTGCTTCCTACCTTCCTCCCTCCCTCCCTTCCTCCTTCCCTTCCTTCCTCCCTTCCTTCCTTTCTGCCTACCTTTCATCCCGCATAAACTGAGGATATGAGGGAGAGTAGAGCTGGAGCAGAGAAATGAAGTAGTAAACAGAAGACGACTGTCGTGACAGGAAAGAGAAGACAGAGTGTGGGCAAAGCAGACTGAAAGAGAGGGCAGTAGGAAGGAGACCAAGAGAGCACGAACTGAAATAAGAGGGTTACAAGGGAATGAGGAGCTGGGGGAGGGAAGCACGGGGGTTGGAGAAGTTTAGGGCAGGGGCAGGGTGAGAAGAGCTGAGAAGAGCCACAGGTGCTTGACTGAGAGAAAGCCTGGTAGCCAGCAAACACTTTGGTGTGCTAAAAGACTACACCACAGATAACCACTTGTCCCGAGTTTCTTTCAGCCTGATCCTTCCTTCCTCCTCTCTCTTCCTTCTTTCCTTCCTTCCTTCCCTCCCTCCTTTCTCCCTTCCCTCTTTCCTTTCTTACTTCCATTGTCTATGTCAGGCAGTCTGATAACAGAGCTCCAGACATAATTATTACACCCATATCCATTTCTCTATTCGGGTAGAGTGAGGGCAGAGAGAGGCAGCCTGAGACTGGCGACAGACTTTTGAAACCCCAAAGCCCACTCCCAGTGAAACACTTCCTCCAAAAAGGTCACACTGCCTAATCTTTTCAAATAGTGCTACTTCCTAGTGACTAAGCATTCAAATATATCTAAGTCTTTGGGGGTCATTCTTGTCCAAGCCACCTCAATGCATATACTTTGGATCAGCAATGCACCCAGTATTTATTTTACATATAAGAAACATGTTCTTACATGTGCGAAGTTATAAATGAACACAAATGACAATTATTGTATTGGAATGATGACAGAAAGGCTGTATGCATTTACTGGAGTGAAGGGTTAAATAAATTATGATATATTGCTGTACTATAAAAAGAACTAATTTTGTTTGTATTAAAATGGGAAGACCTGAAAATGTATTATGACAAACAGAGAACACGTTTGTTACCCCTTGTGGGTGGGAAACATACAAAACTAGATTTTTTTTTTTTGTTTTCTGATTACAACTTTATATATATATATATGTGTGTGTGTGTGTATCTGTATATATGTGTGTGTATATATGTATATATACATTATTTTGACAAAACTGTATTGTTTGCCCTTTACAACATGATACTATAACTTATATCTAAACTATGGAATGACTAGGCTTAGCCAATTTAAAAATGAAATACCTCACATACTTGCAATTTTTCTCAAATATCTCCGTTGTCTGAAGACAACCTTTATAAAAGTACACCACATTATTAGTCAGTCAACATGGCATACAGTAGCCCTCTTAACCTCGCTCTTTCCTGCCTCACTGCAAGGTCGTACCCTTTAACACGTCTCCCCAGCTCTCACTAACCACGCAGCCCAAGCAGCCTATTCTACTTTTTATTTCTGTGATCCAATGTGCGTATGAAAATGGTTAACATAATTAGTCTTCATGGACCTGTAGATACGGTTAGGTGACATCTCACAGGGTGCCACGGAGATGGCTCAGCAGTCAGGTGCTCCTGCCACCAGCACGGACGAGCTGAATTCTGTCCCCAGGTCTCACGTGGAGGAAGATGGGAACTGACTCCTGAAACTTGTCCTCCAACCTCCACATTCACACAGACATGGCACACCACATCACACCACACACAGACGGAAGTCTGAGTGAGGACTGGGGCAAAAGGGAAAGCTTACACACTCTTGATGGGAATACAAGCTAGTCCACCCAATCAGAAAATCAATATACAATCACATGACTCAGCAATTCATCTATCTGGTCTATATCCAGAGGAGATAAAAGCAGCATGTCTAACAAAAACTCCCATGTTTATTAAAATGCTGTTCACATAGCTTATTAAAAGATAGGTTTAATAAATAAAAGTTTATTAAGACACTGTTCACTGTTCCCAATGGAGTAAAGTCTAGTATCCATCAGTGGAGACGTGGATGGGGAATATGATTAATGTCCCCCTGAGCCCAGTGAAATGCTATTCAGTCATGAAGAAAGCAGTCCTGTCATGTGTGGCAACATGAAGGAATCTGGATGTTACTGTGTTACGTGGAAAAAAACCAAAACAGACAGGAAGACAATGATCTCACTTGCTGTGGTACACTGGCCATTCCTACTAGACTCCACAGAGGATGGAGCCCTCAGACTCAAAGTTAGTGATTCTAACAGTAGAGAGAGTGCCTGGTCATTAAAGGACATCCTTTCCCTGTGTCCCCTAGGATACCTTTGAAGTTTTGAATACAGGTATGAATCGTTTTTCCAAATAAATAAAAATCAGTTTAAAATTTTTCCATTGAGAACCAACAGAAAGCATTGATTTTTTTCAGTCCCAAAATGAGATATCTGCACTGGAGAAAACTAGAGCTGGGGAATGGAGCAGGGAGGGAAGTGTTTCAGTCTTTGGTGCTGATTTTTCTGGGGAAAGAAAGCCTGCTGGAATTGGTTTTGATTACGTAAAGAGCTACAGCATAAAGCACCGCTGGCCAGAGACGGTTTGTCTCTGCTGAGTCTGCAGCAAGGAATTAGGGCAGAAGGGACTGGAGTTAGAAAAATAGCAGTGGGAAAGTGTTCGGCGCTGTTGGTCTTGGTCGGGGCTGGAATAGTAGGTCACTGGACCGTGTTGTTCGCGGGTGTTGCTTCACATTGTCCTTATCTTATCTGTGTGTTGTTCAAAGACTCCGGGGTTACTTCAGGCCACCAAGAATGTGAAGGGCGTCAGGTCAATGTGGGGGCTGCAGGCGTGGGCTGTCCTGCTTTCATATCTAGGGGGCACTGGGCACCACTGAGGCAGCAAGAACAGCCTTCAGGTAGTGGGCATGGAAAAGACGGGGAGTGCCACAGAGGGCAGCACTGGGAAGCCTTTCTAGGAGCATTTAGAACGGACTCTAGAACCATCTCCAGATATGTCTAGAGGTAAATCTCAATCCTTACTGGATGAGTGGGAGAAAGGGCTGGGTTATTTTTGAAAAGAGGAGAAGGAGTCAAGGCAAAGTTGACAGAAACAGGGGAAGGAGAGCGGATTGACTGCACGGTGTTGTCGCTGTCAAAATACTGACGAGGCAAAGACTTGAATTTACCATCAAATTCTCTCCAAGGATTGATTCCTAGTTCCCTGCCCCTCGGTTTGATCCCCCCCCCCGAGTCGCCTAGTGCCAAGCGCACCTGCACATTCTATCCTTGCATCAGGGCATCAGAAAAGACCTCCCGCGGGTGGGTGGCCGGGGCTGAACTTCCGTAGCCTGGCAGAAACGCTGAGGACAATATGGACCCCTCTCTCCTGCCTGCAGCTCAGGTTGGGATACAGGCGCAAGAGGTGTCAGAGCTTTGGGGAAAATAAACATTTTTCGTTGCTGTGGAGCTTGTTACTCATCTTAAAAGGTTTTGAGGTCCGGTGGGATGAAAACTTGAGACCAGCTCCAGGCAAACAGGACATCAACGGACCCGTGTCACTGGGAAAAGAGGACCTGAACTCAGCTCTAGTTTCTCAAAGCCAAGGGAGTGGAACTGCAGCGCCCCCTGGGAGGTCCCTTACAGATGTGGATTGTGAAAGAGACCCAAAGCCGACCCGCTTCTGGGAACTGGATTTGTCTGGGAGGGAGAACTTCTTTTCGGGACACGAGGAAGCTCACATCTCAGCTCCAGAAGCTAAACTCAGGAAAGTACTAAACTTTCCTCCACTCTAAACTTAACCTTTGAACCTCATCCAAGATGTGTGTTAGAGGAGAGTGTGCTTGAGCTGTCATTTGTTCCTGCTCACCCACTGCTTTGCTCTGCTCCTCACGGGGTCATTTTTACAGTTCTCTCCAGAGCCCCAGCCTAAGGTAATTCTTCACCCATCTGCTTGGAGCCCTGTCCCAGCAGAACAGCATAATTACACCGTGTTCTTCTCCAGCTGGGGCTGATTTCCAACATGTGAGTGTAATGACTTCTGCAGGGAGCTCCGAGGGGAAATGGTTGTGGGGTTCAAAGGCCCGGGTTCTGGTGTCTCCAGCAGCAGAGAGAACAGCACATCTGGATATGATGGATTTTCTACAGTCCTAGGTATGCGTCTAACTCCTATGGACATCACTAACCTCCCAGGACGATTCAGACATGACTGTGATGGAGAAGAAGGGAAGCTCATGATGCAGGAAACCCTGACTTGGTACAAAAGGGACTTGCGTTCTGTTTAAAGCAAGCATCTGTGAAAGCCTTTCTATTTTTATATGTGGGGATCCCAACCTTACCACAAAATAAAAATACGATAATATGTCCTCAATCTATAGTAAATATTTTATTTGAAAATGCATTCTATGTATACAGTTAATTCATATTTGGTTCCCATCAAGTTTATTTAGGAAATGGGGTGTGGGGGACTAACCTGAAATTGTGTTTGAATGGAATGGGGCCTCTGTTTATGCGTTTCAGATAGCATCTCATGGTGCTGCTCTGCCTGTCCTGGAACTCACTATGTAGACCAGACAGCCTCAAAGTCAAAGAGATCCACCTGCCTCTGCCTCCCAAGTACTGGAATTAAAGGTCGGTGTCATTGTCCACAGCCCTTGGTTTTGGTATTGTAATAGACTACTTTAATTAATTCTTTAACAGTTCCAACACTATATCTTGATCACATCCATCCACCATCAATTATCTCCTCCCACTCCCCCAAAGCACCCTCAGTACCCCCATCCCCTGCTGTATGTCCTTTCCCCTTTATTATATTGTAATAAGGTTTTATAGGTATTCTTTTTCACCTTTAAAAATTAGTGTTTTAGGTTAGCAGACAGGTAATGGGTTTCATCATGGAATTTCCATACACATATGCAATTATGTTTTTCCCATTGTCTTCACTCTCCTCCCCCCACCTTAGCCTTCTGCTGGTCCCTCTCTTTCCCCATAAAGATGAACTTTCCTTCTATGCTGATGTTGTGGGGTTTTCACCAGAGAAGTCCACTTGGATGTGGGTTCAAGCCACTAGAAAGTCTTCATTACACAGCCAGTGACTACACCGGGGGTTTGGGACCCAAGTGCAGTTCTGAGCCTTTCATGGGATGAGCTTTTCAGCACAAAAACCGCATACTGAGTTAACGCAGCCCAATCAGCAAGAACAGTTAGCCCAAAGCAGGACTGTGGAAGCTAAACAGCAAGGTGAGTGTCCTCAGGGAATTCCCCAGAACTAAGGACTTTGATGGATTAGGTCTTTGTCCTTGGTTAGGCAGCTGGTGCTGTCTAGGTGCTAAGTTCCGAGGCCTGAATGATGCCATCAGTTGTGGTAAGGTTGGGGGCCGTTACATTCCCCGCTGGTTCTGTGGGCATGAGTCAAACTGTGGGCTTATCTGGGCGCAGGAGGTTACAGTGTCCACAGGTGTCCATCTATAATGGAGGAGAGGGCAGGGCCCTCCAGATTTAGATCTAGATTCTGGGCTTCCCTGTTTTACACAGCTAAATAGGCAGCTAAGCAAGCAGGGTCCTAAAGTGAGATCTAGGAGCAAAACTGTTATATGTGGGAATCCTAACCTAACCAAAACATACAAATATGATAGTAACTCCTAGCCATGGCCGTCAGTAGAGTAGCTAGTCAGGGAACTACTACCGGGGGAACATCGGTGCCAGTTGATAGGTTCTTGATGTCTTCTCTTTTTTTTTTTTCATTTTTGTTTTGTTTGTTTTGTTGTTGTTTGCTTGTTTAAGGTTATTTATGATCATGGCTAATTTAATCATTCCTGACTGGCGTAGAAGCAACAGTTTTCCCAGTGCCATTCAGAGACACCCTTGTCTCATAAAAAGCTTCACTCTTCGATTCTGAAGAACAACCTCGGTTAGGGAATCTAACTGGGCTTCCAGATCAGAAGCAGAATTTTTAGACAGCCCAAAGTTTACCTAAATATTGAGTCTTTTAGGTTTCTCTTGCCCATAACTAGACTGAAGTTCCAACGGCCACGAAGCCCACAGTGCCTGTCCCACCAACAGGGGAGTGAGAGTGGGGCCAGCTCACCACACACAGGGAAGCCCAGAATCTAGCTCTAACTCTGGAGGGCCCTGCCCTCTCCTCCATTACAGATGGACACCTGTGGATTAACATACGTGAATGGCACTTCCATCATGACACCAGCTGCAGTTACGTCTCGGGATCTGTTGCACGGGCTTTCCTCTCCGAGTCCTGGATTGAGTTCACCTACTTTGTATATTCTCTTAAGCAATTGATAATTTTTATTAGCACATTTTTTTCACATCTACATCCAGGGATTTCCAACCTTCCTAGAACCTGCCTACCTGATGTTCCCATCAACACATTTGTGAATGTTCTTACCTATGACTGTCCTGGAACTAAAAGCATCTGCAAAATCACTTCCACAGTGCAACATGCCATTTAGGGAAACAAATCCATGTTCCCATGCATGGTTACTCATGTTTGGCTTAGAACAAATGTTCTCTTATTCCTACTGGAGCCAAAGCTGTGCTTGTATTAATAAAAGAAATCAAGTGTATTAGCCATAAAGTCAGGACAAAATGTTTGTAAAAATATAGTTTTGTCAGCATGGAGATTAAAGTCAGCTGACAGATTGCTTGCTTGGTATACATGAAAACTTACAACAATCATGCCTGTAAACTCTCCACTCAGGAAGTGAACCGGAAGGTTAAGGTCATGGTCACCTATACAGCAAGTTATAAATCAGCTTTGGCTAAATGGAACAGTGCCTCAAATATAAACAACGTGTGTGTGTGTGTGTGTGTGCGTGTGTGCGCATGCGCGTGTGTGTTTACTTGGAATTGACTCTGTGAGAGCTAATCAGACGGTTCAAAACCTGCCTGGATTGTTAAAATCCATTGCATTTATAAATAGAATAATGAAACAATTAAACTGGACTTAAGGAGAACTAAGTTTTAAAGCTTATTACAATAATAAAATAATAGTCAAATTCATTCAAAGTAGCCAATACTAATTTTTGCTATTGCCCAAAGGCACCCATGCACATCAATCAGCATGTGTCTTCTAAGTCCTCTTATTCTTCTCCAGGTCTCTAAACCCCAGCTTTATCTGCCCTAGGGTCTTGGTGGTTAGTTCTGATGTCAGGAACAAGAGCTCTGACTGTGGACTCAATGTTCTCTAAAGATGGATGTTTTCCTGGAGGCAGATGACCAAAAAACAAGTTTGGGAGACTTTTTCACATAGATCCAGCTGGGGAGGGGCATGAGGAAAGGACAAGAGCGAGAAAGAGCTTTGTGTGAACAGCAGCATGGTTGAAAGGATGGCTCCGTTGTTAGAGAGATTACTGCTTTTCCAGAGGACCAAACACTCAGTTCCCAGCTTCCTTGTCAGGTCGCTCACAGCCACCTCTAACTACAATTTCAGGGATGCCTCCTTTTGACCTCTGCTGAGACCCACACACTCGTGGCACACATTCATACAGACATACATAAATAAAAGCAGTTTAAAAGTCATTCGTAAAAAATTTTAAACAAAGCTGGGCAGTGGTGGCACATGCCTTTGATTCCAGTACTCGGGAAGCAGGTAGATCTCTGTGAGTTTGAGGCCAACCTGCTCTATGGAGCTAGTTTTAGGACAGCCAAGGCTACACAGAGAAACCCTGTCTTGAAAAAACAAAACAAAAAAGAAACAAAAAAGAAAAGAAAAAGATTTAAAATATATAAAGTGGAAAAATAGTTGAGGAAGACACTCAACATTGATCTCTGGCCTCTGAAATACATACATACATACATACATACATGTTACATACACACACAAACTGCAATCAACTACCTTTGCACCTACCACATTAAAGATTAATAATTATGATGTGAGGCAAGAGAGATAACTCAGGGCTGAGAACAGTGGTTGCTCTTCCAGAGGACCAGGGTTCAGTTCCCAGAACCCATGTGGCAGCTCACAATTGTCTGTAACTGCTGTTCCAGGGGATCTGATGCCATCTTCTGCAAGATACTGCATGCATCATCAGCCACACAAATATACACATAAAATAAAAAGAAAACAAACCATTTGTCTTCCTTAGGGCTTCTATCACTGTGAAGAGACACCATGACCATGGCAACTCTTATAAAGAAATATTTAATTAGGGTGGCCTGCTTAGAATTCGGAGGTTTAGGCTATGATCATCATGGCAGGAAGAAAGGTAGCATTCGCTCATACATGGTACTGGAGAAGGAGCTGAGAGTTCTTATATCTTGATCCACAGGTATCAGGAAGTGGTCTGAGACACTGGGTGTAGCTTGAGCATACATGAGACCTCAAAGCCCGCCCCCACACAGTGACACACTTCCTCCAACAAGGCCACAACTACTTCAACATAATGGAGTCACACCTCCAAATAATGTTGTTCCTTATGAGCTTATGGGGGGCAATTACATTCAAATTACCACATAATTTTTAAAAATGAAGCCATTTATTAAAAGAAAGAATTTTTGTTGCTATTAATCTCAAAGAAGATGTAGAAAACTTGAGACTTTAGTACCATAGCTTAGATTAAATTTGTATAAAAAGACCATTTAAAGCATTTTCACATATAACAAATTATACCATGCTGCTACTGGGATTTTCATGTAAAAAAACAAGGTAATGGAGATAGAAATATAGATAAACTATACTGTAATACCTAAGTCAATATGCAGAGCTTGTTTCAACATTAAAATAGAAACACAAGCTGAGTTTGGTGTGTTTGCCTTTAATCCCAGCACAGGGGCAGCAGAAGCAGGAAGCTCTCTGAGTTCAAGGCTATCCTGTTCTACAGAGTGAGTTCTAGGACAGAGAAGGATACAAAGATAAACTGTCTTGAAATAAAACAATACAAAACAAAGCACCCATAAATACAAAGGCAAGGTACAGAGGACTGTAGACAGCACATGGGCTGGCTGGTCATTTGTCAACTAGAGCCAAACCTGGACTTATCTGAAGAAACTACAACTGAGAAAACGCATGGAGAAGACTGACTGTAGGCAGAGACCACAGCAGAGCACTGGGCTGAGCTTCCAAAATCCAGTTGAAGAGTGGAAGGAGTGAGAATATGAGCAAAGAGGTTAAGACCATGATGGGGATACCCACTGAAACAGTCTACCTGAGCTAATAGGAGCTCACCAGTCAGACATGGAAGGAACCAGCATAAGACCAAACTAGACCCTCTGAATGTGGGTGACAGTTGCATGGCTGGCGCAGACTGGGGGGCCACTGGCAGTGGCACCAGGATTTATTCCTATTGCTTGTGCTAGCTTTTTAGGAACCCATGCTCTTTGAATGAATACCTTGCTTGGCCTAGATATAGTAGGGAGGGCCTTGAACCTTCCACAAAGCCTTACCCTCTCTGAGGAGTGGATGGGGGGAGGGATGGGGGAGGAAGTGGGAAGAGGGGAGGGAGTAGGAACTGGGATTGATATGTAAAATGAAAAAGATAGTTTTTTTTTCTTTTTTAAAAAAATATTTGTTTATTTATTATGCATGCAATATTCTGTCTACATGTATGCCTGCAGGCCAGAAGAGGGCACCAGATCTCATTACAGATGGTTGTGAGCCACCATGTGGTTGCTGGGAATTGAACTCAGGACCCCTGGAAGAGCAGGCAATGCTCTTAACCACTGAGCCATCTCTCCAGCCCAGTTTTTTTCTTTTTTAAAAAATAAAATAAAATAATAGGAAAAAAAAGATTGGCCTGTAGGTAAGTACACCTGTAAATCATTTTCTGAATTAGTGATTGGTGTGGGAAAAGCCAGCTCACTGTGGGCAGAGCCATCCCATCATGAGTGGTCCTGGGTGGTATGAGGAAGTAGGCTGAGAGAGCCATGAGGAGCAATCCAGTAAGCAGTGTTCCTTCATGGTGTCTGCACCAGTCCTTGCCTCCAGGTTCCAGCCTTGAGTTCCTGCCCTGACTTTCTGGAAAATGAACTACAAACTGTAAGATGAAACAATTTTTTCCCAAGTTGCTTTAAGACATTAAGTTCATCCATTTCTATTAATCTATGTATCACCACGAGGCTGCAGCTTGCCAGCAATGTTCTGGTATTTTTCTCTTTCATCAGTTACATGGCATCTCCTTGACTCCACCTACTCTTTCTCTACATCTCTGTTCAGATTTCCTGCCTGGCTTTACTCTGCTAAACCATTGGTCAAAACAGATTTATTCATTAGCCAATAAAAGCAACACATATACAGAAAGACATACAACATCAGACAACATGCACTATTAAAATGTCATTTCAAATCTATAAAACAGTACTTCATATGGCTTAGTAGATTAGATAATAAACAACTTAAATTTTAAGTCACTATACTCAGTTACTAACAGGGGTGACTTCTAGGGAGGATGGGGGTGGGGGAAAAAAGGGAGGAATGAGGAACAACATGAAGCTTTGCCATATATCTGTAATGTCATAGCCTTAAAAAGAATCTATGGAGGCAAATATGGTAGAATGTCCAGTGTCCCTTTAATCCAGACAAGACATGTGACCATTATTATTTGTCTTGGTTTTATATTTAAAATCTTCAAAGAAATTAGAAGAATAAAAGCAACAATAAAATATAACGTATAATATCAAAATATATATTTCACATCAAAGAGCAAAAAAGAAATCAAAAGATAGTGTTGTGTCTTTGCTGTTTGACTTTTTTGTTTGTATGTGCAAGCTATGGACAGAAATAGTTTTCTATGAGTTTGATATGATCAAGGGTGCCAGGAGCTGGGCAGTAGGAATGGAATTTGGCAATGAAGGAACAAATAATCCCTAAGCATGAGAGAAGGTGGATGAGGCAGCCCTGGGCTATCATGTGTTCTTTTTCTGCTTTGACAGACATTCCAAAGCATGACTCAAACAAATACCTTCAACAACTGCTTTGCTGCTGGCATTATTTTTCTAGGCACTTACTTCTTTTTCGTCTAACTTGTAAGACTCAGGGGTTTGACTTGAACCACCCAATGCCTGGAATCATGTCTGTGACAAGATTAAACACTGTTCCAAGTCAATGAGAGAATATGAGATGCATAGGGAGAATCCTCACCAAAGCCAGGAAATCTGGGTCTTAATCCAGTCTTAACTACTGTGAGAGATCTATAAATATAATTTCATTGATGATGTGGGCTTTTCTTCTAGCAGTTAAGTGAAGGAATAAATTCAATAATAAATACTGTCTAAGGTCATCTTAGGCATCAAAATGCTATAACTAGCTAGTTCTTGGTGCTGTAACTTTTATACTCTGAACAAATAAACCAACCAAATAAACATATCTTATTTCAAGTGACAAAAGAGAAAACTTTAGAATCTGAAGCTAAAGCACTATGTTTCTGCCTTTGTCTAACATTTAATTATTTATTTTGTATGTGTGGGTACACATACATGCCATGGGATACAGCTGAAAGTCAGAAGACATCTTATGTGCACTGGTTCTTTCTTTCCATGATGACTTAGGTCATCATGGTTTGCAGCAGGTGCCTTTAACCACTGAGCTCTCTTGATTGATTGAGTTTCTGTTTCATTTGTTTGCTTGTTTGTTTTTATTAATTTTGTCAACACTGTCAAGATGGCATGAAGAAAACAGAACATATGAGAACGTTCTGAGCTGAAACCCCACATTCATGGAAAATAGGTCTCGTGTTTGTTTTTGTTTCCTTGTTTTGAGACAAGGCGTTTGTTTCATAGCACATGCTGTTCTGGAATTCACAATACTGTTCTCGTAACTTCGCAAGTGCTGATAGTATAAGATGTACAACCAGTTAAGTATCACACATTTTTATAGACCTTTTAAAATATTTTTAAATTACATTAAGATAAATCTAGACGAGCCTTCCAAGAACAGCACACTTGAGTAAGTATCATAAATGAGACCTGTAGCATGAATTCTAGTTGGTCTTAATAATAAAAACCCTAGTCTTCAGCTCCCTCAGAGACCCAAGAAGAAATAATATTGAGTAAGCAGGATGTATAAGCAAACAACTTCCAAAAAAATGCGAGAAATTACTGAAACAACTGTTTGCCTGGACAGTCATCCAAGGTTCCTGTACAATGTTGGGACATCCCTCTTCAGCCTACAGGCCTAGAACATTCAACAGTCTTTTCAGTGAAGCAGAATATTTGAAGAATTGTTCCACCTTGTCTTGGAAAAGTTCATCAATCACTTTCTGTTCTGTCCTACTTGTCTAATTTTGACAGCATACTGTCAGCAGTTGAGGCAAGAGCACTTTCTTTCCCTGTGACTTACTTTTGCCACAAAGAAAGTAAAGTCCATGTGGAGTTTCTTCAATGCCCATCATCTTCTCTGAAGTAGATTGGTGCTGCCAGGAGCAGACATATCTCACTATCATAAAAAAGAAACTATGTTATTAAATCATCTTAAATGCCATATTCTGCAAATCTCTGAAGTGCTTGAAAACAGCCTGCCTATTTAAAATATATCTCTGTTTGACCTTGAAAACATACCTAATGTGACTTCAAGTTTGATTGTAATAGGTGACTAACTACTAACCTGCTTTCCTTATTATCTTAAATAGTTGGTAATAATAACTTTCAAGGATTAGAAATTTGCATTACATTGTTAAAAGTGCTATATAGGGCCGGGCGGTGGTGGCGCACTCCTTTAATCCCGGCACTCGGGAGGCAGAGGCAGGCGGATCTCTGTGAGTTCGAGACCAGCCTGGTCTACAAGAGCTAGTTCCAGTGTAGGCTCCAAAGGCACAGAGAAACCCTGTCTCGAAAAAAAAAGTGCTATATAGGTACAATACCTTGAACAAGATTAGAAATGTGTGTACAGTATGTTCTAAGAAAAATAATCTTAAATTTCTACCAACATACAAAATACCATATCAATGTAACATTTAAAACTAATAGTTGCTTTTTTTGGTTTAAAAGTAGATTTGATAATATACCTGTTAATCCTACTTTTATGTCCTCCTTTTTTCTTTTCAAAGTACATTCAATAATCTACCTTACATCCCATCGTATCTATAGTCCCCCTTTTTCTTTTCAAAGCAAGAATTCGGAATCTAATCTCGTTTGTTCAACTTTTTTCCTGATCATTATCAATAACAACTTGCAACCAACCACTCTAAAAGATGATAAATATCTATAACCCATTGACTGACCAAAAATCACCCACCCCACCTCTTGGGAATGAGGGTGTTGTGTTCTTAAATTTACTTCCTGCTGTCATTAGGGAATCCTGAAAAGAAAAAACTTGGGTTAATTGTCAAGTCCTGGGAGAGGTAGCCGTATCATCTGTTGTCCAATCTCTGTGTAATGGGAAAGTCTTGGTTAGAGTAGTCTAAGTAGTGAGGCTGAATCATCTCAGCTGGCCACCTTGAAGTGGTCCTGAGCAGTTTATAGTCCAAAGATGATCTTTAGGTGGTGAGAAATCATCATCATGGGGCCCATCCTCCTTTTGAAGACTTCAAAGGTCATTGTTCACTGCAGAAATTTTAAATATTTTAAATATCATATGCAGCAGATATCAAAGAGGTTAAAGGATCGATATTTGTTATGTACATCCAAAGTACAAAAACTTAATTCCTAGTTACCTGATAGAGAATAACCAGAAATCATACACAGCAAGCTAGACGACGCCTTTTTCTAGAATTAGTTAGTACTCTATATGGCCATTAATATCATGACAAAAAGTTTAAAATATATGTATATATATTAATCTTACAAATTTTGAAATAATATTTATACCTTAATAAACACTTTAAAGAGTCAAAATAAAACCAGATTATGAAACTAGTGGCAATAAAAGAGTCCCTAAATTTTGGTTTTCTTTTCTCACATATCAGATAGCTCTTCTGACATGAGATGGAGATTTTGGATTTTATTTTGACAAGCATGTTTGAGTTTAGAGAAGAACAGAGCCACACTCCAACCCCAAAGCCAGCTTTAATTTTTATTTGAACTAGGACTACAAAAAGACCATTTGCATTTTATGTCTGTAGAGAAAAGCAGAAACAAACATTTGGGAATGTTTATGAAACTTTGTCCTGTTGAAAATGTGATGTATCAATAGGCCAACTTATTCTTTTTCTTGGGACATTTTTTTTTTCTGTGTGATTTGTTCTTTTTCTCCAGATGTCTCATTTGTCCAGATCTTCAGATTCCTTAACTGGATGCCTTTATTCTCCTGAAAAGACAGGAACAAAACCCTTCCCTAAACCTAATTTTGGGTAAATTCCCTTTTGGCAAGTTATCTGGTCAAATGAAAAGCAGTTGTTAATTTTATAGGTTACTTTAGACTAAATGGCCAAGCTGTTTGATGAACTACTATCTTTTATAATTAAGAAATTTCTCTTACTCAAATCTAATCTTTATCGATTTTGCTTTATGGTTTTTCCTGAAATGTTTATTTTCTAAAGCTGTTCTATCATCCAGAGCAGTACGGTTTCTTACAACAGGCTTTTTAATTACTCTGGGAAAGAGTTCCCTCCACAATTACAGGAAACAACTGGACCGAATTTGACATGGGGGCCTGCAAGACGCCCCTCAAGGCATTTTCCAATGCCAAATGGGTTACCTTGACTGTTTCTTGTTGACCTACACTCATTAGCCCATGCCACAGCTTCTGCATAATCCAGAAGGGAAGGGTTTTCTGTTTGGATTATGCTTAGAAAAAACTTTGTTTCTAGAAATGTCCTGGTTACAATTCCTTTTAGGTAACTTTGTTTGCCAAAATTGAAGCATTTGACATTTTGAATTTTCTTCAAACTCTGGAAATTACCTCTCTTATCCAAGCATCATCATGATCATGGGATTCAATATTGATTGAATCTCGGATCTATGAATGCAGATCAATAGGTTCCTGAGTCGCTGATAATGTCACATTAACATCAAATACGATAGCCATGGAACTTGGCATTAAGGCAGGACCTGCCTCCCTGTCACAGTAACCTTGACAGGAAGTGGTTTGGAAAAGAACCGATTGCCTAGAGGTAGAAAAATGTTGGCATGATTTAGTGTTTCCCTCTGGCCAATAATTTCTCTCCACTGCCCTCTGGCTTGACCCTTATTCCCTGTGAAATGAACAGGTTGTCTTCTCTCCCTTCTGAGTACAGCTGGTGTCATCTCTCCAAATCGCCTTCCAAGGCAGACTCCCAAATTTCAAGGACTCACAGTCTGTACTAGACTGTCTTTGGGGCATCTGAGACCAGTCCACACAGATTCCCCCGGAGCTGAGCTTTGTTGACTTGAAGGGTCAGAAGCCGAATGGGTATAATGAAGCTTGTCTTCTTACAGTGTTTTTATGAGGGTGGAGGAATCACAGGGATGTTAGACACGGGAACTGACCACAGTAGCTAAGACCAATAGGCTGCGTGGAAGAAGATGCATACAAAATGCCAGACTCTGTCCCCCACCCACAACTGTACTTCTTTAATCAGGACTCGTGGGTGGTTCTGACATTTGTTCTAGAAAACAACTGCTGAATCATACTAGCAAAGTACAAGTCAGAGGATATGTGTTATCCAAGGAACAAGCAAAGTCTAGTTTGAGAAACATAAATGCTCATAGTAACAGCCGTAATCTCATTTTTGTCATTCTATAGGTAACATTTTCATATTTTTTCTGATTTCATTTAGAATTTACTTAGTTAATTTTCTTTCCCATATTTAGAATATCTCTATCCAATGCTTTTAAGTCTTTCTCAATGCGCATTTTAGAACTCTGTGGAGTCTTCGCATGTACTGCTTTGGGGTTGCATTAGTTCTTTTGCCTGCTGCTGTGGCAAAACAGTCTGAAGAAAATGTTTTAGGGTTGAAGGGTCTGGTTTCAGTTGTAGCTTGAAGCAGAGACTGAGGAACGCTGGTACTCAGCTCTCTTTCTCGTTTTGTTCAGTCCAGGACCTCAGCCCATGGAGTAGAGCCGCCAACAGTTAAGATGGGTCTTTTTACTGCAGTCAGCCTAATACAGATGATCCTTCATCAGCATGCATACTGCTGTGTCTCCTGAGTGAGGCTAGATTCTGTCAAGTTTATACTAACCATCCAAATTCCATTCCTTATCAACTTGACACCAAATCAACCACTTTTAGGTCATAAGTTTCCTCCCAATTTCCTCATAGGCTTATGGCCAGCTCATAATAAAAAGCATTCAGCTCAACTTCCAAAGTTCCCATGGTTTTAATAGCTCCGGTATTGTTCAAAGTCCCAAGTTCAAACCTCCTCTGAAACTCAGCACAGTATCTCAACTGTTGGTTCATTCCATTCTGTTACACAACAAATTACGGGCAGGGGAGATGGCTCAGTGGATAAGAGTTCTTTCTGTACAAGCATGAGGTCTGGATTCTTATCTCCATCATTCACACTAAAAAAGACATCTAGGTATGACCACACATGTCTGTAACTCTGGTGCTGTGTGGGGTCAAAGACAGGAGCATTTCTGCATCTTTCTGACTAAGAGCCTAGTCACAAACTGACAAACGCCAGGTTCGGTGAGAGACCTTGTCTCAAGGGAATAAAGCATAGTGATAGAAAATGATACCTGGCATTTTACTCTGGCTTCTGCAGTCTTGCAGAACTACACACACACACACACACACACACACACACACACACACACACGTGCGTGTTACGTTTACCAATATGTGTTAGCATAGACTAAACAGTCCCATCCTCAAAGTGAAGACTAGAATAACAATGAACAGCAGAGGAAGCACCGAATGCCGCTGCTTCATCAAATATTACGGCTCCTTATCCAGGATCTGGGATCTGTATTGGGATCGTCTGAGCTCCAAGGGCCTAAGTAACAACTTTCCTCAACTCTGCCTCAACAGCTTCTTGCTTGGGATGAGTCTACATGCACTCCATACTTGCAGCTTTCCTCAGCAGATGTTCAGTGATTCTGGCATCGCCAATATCTTGGGGTTACCCTTGGCTCTTAGGTTTCATCTTCACAGCTTCATCCTCAGGGCACCTTCTTAGGGAATTCCATCCTGCTATACATCACCTGCCTCCGCATGTCTTTGAAATCACAGAGCAAGATTCCATGGCCCTCTCAATCTAGGCCTTGCATGCAACTTTAAGATTGTTTGAATTATTTTCCGCCACAAGAAAAAAATTTTTTAATGATACAGTCCATCATGTGAAGGACAGTTGGTGGCAAGACTTCAGATGGCTGGTCATACTGCATTCCCACTCAGGAAACAAAGAAATGAATCCTGGCGCTCACTGCCCCTTTTCATTCAGACCATCAAATGGTGCCCCTAGCAGTCACAGTGAGTCTTTCCACTTCAATTAACCTACTAGGGAATCCCTCGCGAGCAGACCCCAGGGCGTATCTTCTAAGCGATTCTAGAGCCTGTCAAGTTGACACTCAGTATTAAACACCACACAGACAACATGGCTCTCTGTAAGATGGGGTCTCTCTCCCGCTTATTTGTTAGAGTTTTTAGATCATTCCTAGCAGTGTGTAGGTTATTCCTGAGTTTAGCAACACAATTGAAATGATATATTTAAGGATTTTCAAACAAATTCTTTTTGGATAATAGTTTATTAGGTGTAATTCAAACATAGTTGCATCATTTCTGACTAACTATGATAAAAGTACATTTGTGCGCATGCATGCACATACCAAGTTCCAGTGGAATTTTCCTGACAAATAACTTAATGGGTTCTCCCTCCAATGTGATTGTTTGTGTTGACAGTTTACATTGTTTTCAATAGTTAATACTCTTCTATTTTGATATGCTTTGAATTTCAAATATTTTCTACGTACTCATTTATTTGAAGACTTGGTTCCCAGGGGGTGTTGGTGTTCTAAGAGCTGTGGAACCTGTAGATGTGAGCACTGGCAGCTGCGTATACACCTCTGGTACTGTCCGCTTGTTCTGCTCCCTGGTCAACCGCTGTGTGAAAGGTGCTCTCAAACTCCCACTGCCACAGATGAAGCTGGTCTACTTTGATGCTCCGAAACCGTAAGCCGAACCAAAGTCCTTGCCTCCTGCAAATTGCTTATATCTGTTATTCTGTCACAATATAAGATTTTACACAAGTCTTTGAAAAATGTTCATTCAAAAGACTTTGTGGCAAAAGTGCCACAATGAGAAGCAGTGACAAAGAGAGTACAGAGATACATAGAGGCAATAGGAGCTTTGGAACCACATCAAATTAAAACTGTGCTTTTCCTCTACCGCTTCGTGCATGAACTGAATCAAATTACTGAACTCTGAAACTCAGGTTTTTTTCACCTGGTATTTTATCCAGCTTATTTTTTAAAAAAAAAATGTCCACTGAGCTTACAGTTTGGGAGGTTTAAAATCCAAGACCAGACAGGCCACATTGTCTGGGCTGCTGATGGAAGTAGAGAGAGGTCCATCAGAGCTGGAGCACATGCCACATGGAGTCCCACAGTTCTTCTCAAGGCCTCATTCCCGGTGACCTAAGGACCACTCAATAGTTGCACCTGCTAAAGGTATGCTGTCTTTGATAGACACTGAACACATCAACCATAGTAGCAATAAAATGAGAGAATTCTTATTCAGAGAATGGCGAGACCTAATAATAATGACCAATTTATATTTAGAAAAATGTTCACAGCACTGTATAGAGCTTTCTACAATGATAGAAATTCTCCATCTTATATGGTGGACATTGAATATATGCAATGAGTAGTTGAGTAGTTGAGGAGTTGATATTTAAATGAAATTTTATTTCATTTATGGGCATCACATGTCAAGACTATGCTCAGTTTTCAATAAGATAGTTATTGGTAATAATCAATTATGAAAAGTGTGTAATCACTAATCCAAGATAGCCTAAGGCAGAACAAAACAAACAAAAATCACTGTAACAAAATAAGGATTCTCATTAAAAATTTTCTGAGCTTGTTTTATGAGATCTTAAAACTTATTTACCCAATAACATGTAACCATGATCTTTCAGATTGCTGCTGGATTGCATCTCTGGGTCCTTTGCCTCCTCTGAGACTAGGCACTGTACCAGGACTCCTCCTCACTGCCGCCAGATGCCAGATGGAGAATAAGACAGGATCTTCCAGAACAAGATTAAAAATCCTATAGCTCCCAAACCCGAAGCTCCCAAATTACTAAGCCTACTTTTTTAACGCTCCCAAGAGAGTATTGTTTAGGTGTCTGGGTTTGGCTGCACCAGAAATTCGTAAGCCTGAGTCAGGCCCTACACTCCTACACTGTGTTCACCTTGTCACCAAACACAAAACAGACATCAGACTCTTTAATTCAGCCAACAACACTGCTGCAAGAAACTTTCTCACACGTTTCCCAACAGCAACTCGACGCCAGCTGCTAAAAATACAAACCATTTGAAGCCAAGTGACCTTGGAGACCTCATGGTCTGAGTGACTTGGACTTCAAAAGCTCTGATGCCTCTGAACTCCTATGACTCTCCAGCTCTGGAGTGATGGTTTTAATCAGGAAAATTCCTTGTTGATGGTTCTGCATCTCGGTGAGCCTGAGTAATTAGGGTTGATTTTAAAACAAGATTGAAACAGTTAGTAGTGTACAGGATGTGGTGAATTATAATTTTCTAGCAATCCTAAATGGTTGCAGGAAACAATGGGAAGTTAACCAGAGTCTTGAGCAAGCCAGGAGGTATAAGCATTATGCTGTCGTGAAGTAGTGTCTATAAGTCTATAATTGATACTGAGTAGTCCCAAGAGCACAACAAAATTGCCAACATTAGACTACTGATGCTGCCAGGATCTTAGGAATAAGCAAGATGGTCTGTACATCCTACTGAGAAAATGTAGACCCACTAATGCAATTTTTCCAGATTACCAGAGTTCAGAACTGTTACCCTTTGGTTCTCGCTCAAGTATTCATCTCAATATGCTAGAAATTTGTCTGATCTATGGTAGACTATTGGTGACAAACCTTCCCTATTTGTGAACAAGTTATTTATTTGGTCCATGGCTTTTCAGCAGTCCCAGAACTCAAAAGAAGGAACATCTGTATGGTGAACTCATGGTCCCACTTACTTACTTACCTCTACTAAACAAAATTTAGGGTCCTCAGCAGGTATTGAAGGGTTCATCTCTCCAGGGATTCAGGGCTTGCAGAGCAGATGCCTAAGAGTCAGCAGATGATGGAGAGCGTGTGGTTTACCAACCTTGAGAAGAGCGGTGTGAGCATGGCAAGACAATCCTAACTTCCCTCTACAGGACCAAACTTCTGAACCACTCTTTTCAAAGTCATATTCTTGCTGTAATACTGAATAGGTTTGTAGGCTTCAGAAATAAGACTGTCTACAACACATCAGGCATAGGAATGATGGGTTGGCACTACATAATCAAGAATTCACTTGTTCATTTCAGAAGTGCTTCTGAATACATACCGAGTTCCATTACAAAAATGCAAACTCTACATACCTGGAAGTGCACCTAAAGAATTCACTATGCCAACAGTGCTCTGGCTGTGGATGACACAGTTGTTTGGATGGTGATGGCTACCTTGACTGTCAACTTGACAGGGTTGAGAAAAGCCTGCATGATTAGCAAAGCACATTTCTGGGTATCTTCAAGGGATAATTAGACAATTATTCCCAGGGATGATTAGATAATGAGAGTTCTGACCTAATGAACTATATAATCTATTGATGGATTTTGAGAGGTGGTAGAACTATACATAAGATAAAAAAAATCAGTTATGAATGAAAGAAAGTGAACAAATCTGTTGGTAGTTGCCAGAGAGCAGCAGACTTGCTGGTGGCTGTAATGGCTATGCTTGCTCATTAACTGGCCTCCATCTGGAAGGGGCTACAATCCAGAATGGAGGACACACCTGTATGAGATATTTTTTGCTTAGTTTGAAGTGAGTGGATTGACTTGTAGCCTGGACCTTTGAGGCAGGAAGATACATGCCTTTAATCTGATCTTGAGGAGGGAAGGCACACCTTTAACCTGAGCCACTCCTTCTGATGGAAGTCTATATAAGAACTAAAAGGACACGGATGAAGGAAGATTTTACTCTTTGCCTACTTGCTCACCTTTGTTAGCAAATTTATTCCTTCACTGGCTTTAAAGTCTCCTTCTTTGGGGTTCCAGCATCTATTTAAGACTAGTCGAGACATCGAACCTTGTAGACTGCACAACTTCTAAATTCTGGGACTTCTATTCATAGGCAGCCATTGTTATATTTCTCAGATCATAACCTGTAAGTCATCTAATAAAATCTCTTTATATATATATATATATATATATATATATAAAGAGATTCATTCGCTGGGTGGGGGTGATCCACAAATTTAATCCAGCACTTGGGAGTCAGAGACAAGAGGATAAACTCTATGAGTTTAAAGCCAGCCTGGTCTTCAAAGTGGGCTTCAGGATGGTCAGGACTGTTATACAGAGAAACCTTGTCTCAAAAAACCATAAAGAAAGAGAGATTCATTCTATAAGTTCTGCTACTCTAGAGAACCCTAATATTCAATAACCACTAAAATTCAGTTTAGTTTAGTAAATGTTGGTTGTTTATCAAGTTATATGCTTAACATTGCAGTTGGTGTGCAATGCATAGACCACTACTGATTGTATGCATGCTCTTCCACTATTTGGAGTATTTTGTAGGGAGCAGAAAAAGGAGAAAAGATTAATATCAATGTAATCCCATTGCAAATAATTGGATAAGACAATTCATAAGTCCATCTGGGTACATGACAAAGGGGTAGAGACATTTAGCTGAAGGATTTCATGATATTTATTGGATCTTCAAAAGCCAACTGAGTATTTGAGGACAGATCATAACTACTACATAATAAGAATTTGACTGTATTTGACTATAAAATGTAGTCCATGTAATTCTTATCTAAAATTTTGTTGGAAGTGTCTTAACCAAACTATACCCAGATTCATTCTGGTGCCCTTCTCCACATCATGGCTCACTTTTGCTTTGTAAATAGTTTCATTTAAAGTATTTTTAAATGTCTTCTTGAGACTGAACTCAAGGCAAGATACAAGCTCTGGAGAGAAATCAAGAAAAAAGAAGCTAAATGAACAGTAAGAAAACATAGCCTGCCACATTGTAGGGTGCATCTTTTGTAAAGGTCTTGATATTTCATGTGCTCATAAGTTGATACCTTATATTTCATAAATTAAGGGATAAAGTTTACCTCTGGGTCCTTCACAGAAAGCTTAGTGGCTGAGGCTTAAGTAGAATAGTGAACAAGAAGAATCCAGGAGCACAAATCAGAGGAGGTCAGAAGCAGTTCTACTGAGAAAGGGCCGAGCGTCCTCAGTGAATAGACCAAAGAAATGGCGGAAACACAGATTCATGGTAACATAGGAAAGAAGCAATCTGTCTCCAAACTCTTGGTTCTGTCGTTTCAAAGATTCTCACATACCCCTGCAAACCTAGGAGGAGGGAGGGAGGGAGGGCCTGGGAAAGTCCGTGACTGTAGTCACCTTCTGTAAACTGAAGCAATGGCAGGGACACAAAGGCCCCTGAGAAAGCAGCTGTTTTCCTCCCTAACATTTCTGACCAGCACGAGGAAGAATTCTGTGAGGGGAAATGTGCTCTGTCCATAACCAAGTTTATTAGTTTAGCAGATCTGTTTGTTTAATAGATGACCATTCCGAAGACTCTATTCATCGTACTGGCTAAGAGCAGTGATCTGTGGAAACACTACTGCAGACCCTACAAAGACGGTGCCTATAAAGACCGTGCAGCCCACAGTTTTGGAGAATTTGATGTAAACACAAGAATCAAAGATCAGTGCTCACTGCCTGATCCTATGAGCTGACTTCCCTGAAACAACATAGGGTGGACACTGGAGATGCCATGAAGACTGAGATGACTTCCAGACAAGTTATGTTCTATGTAGGGGATGCCAGTTAAAACTGGAAGATGGGGGCTGGAGAGATGGCTTAGTGGTTAAAAACACTGGCTGCTCTTCCAGAGGACCCAGGTTCAATTCCCAACACCTACATGGCAGTTCATGACTGTCTGTAACTCTAGTTCCAGGGATCTGACAGCCTCATGCAGACATACATGCAGGCAAAACATCAATGCACATAAAGCAAAATAAATATTAAAAACCTGGAAGATGGAGGTCAGAGGTCAGGAGAGGGTCTGTATAAATGATGTCCAGTCAAAGATGTATGTAACTAGTACTCCTCTGAGTCTATAGACAGTAAGATAAAATTTTAAATGAGATAATCCTTTCACAAAAGGATGGAAGATATTGTGGTTTGAGCTTGTCTCCCTAAAGCTCATGATTCAGAAACTATCATCAAAAAAGTGAGGTCCACATTGCTGGATAGTCTTGCTCTGCTTGTCTATCTCACTGTCCAGTACTTTCCTCCACATTGTGATACCAGCACAACAGTCTTAGATTTCCCAGCCTCCAGAACTGTCAGTTAAACAGATCTGGGTTCTTCATAAGTTACCAGTCTGTTATGTTCCGTCATAATAAAAGAAAATAAACTGAGGTTTGGGATAATTACTAAGAATAAGAATAGCATTTTCTCTTCTATTGGCTCTTTATAAACTTTATTTTATTCATTATTGGTGCGGGAGAATTGTCTGTATTCTGTCAATCATATTTTAAGTAAAAGTTGATTGGCCAGGCAGGAAGTATAGGCGGGAAACCAGACAAGAAGTAGATGTGAGATCAGGAGAATTCTGGGAAGCAGGAAGTTCTCTTGCCATTCCTGCCCAGTTCACCGAAGAAGCAACATGTGACCTGCCCCACTTAGAAAAGGTACTTAGCCATGTGGCTAACATAGATAAGAACAATGGATTAATATGTTATAAGAGCTGGTAAGAAGCCTGAGCTAATGGGCCAATCAGTTTATAATCTTATGGAGACCTCTGTGTGATTTTCTTTGGGGCTTGCCATCTGTGGGGTACCAGGCAGAACAGTAACCCTAACAAGCAGGGCCCTCATGTTACACATTATATTAGTATTATCATTATTGTGTGCTATGTGCTTGTGTAGACATGCATATGCCACAGTGCACATATGTAGATCAGAGGACAACTTTAATGAAATCAACTATCTCCTTTACATGGGCTTTAGAGCAAGGAGACCAGCTAAATGAGCTAAGAGAAGGAAGAAGGGTTGGGAGGTAAGAGAGGTAGGAAAAAGAGGGGAAAGGGGACCCTTTGTGACCTTGGAAACCACATGGAATTGTGGGTAGCTTCATCGGTCATTTAGCTGGTCTCCTTGCCATTTCTCCAGCACTTTATCTTGGTACTAGAATTGTTAGAGCCAGAGCCCAGGTGATGGAAGCTCTAACAAGCCAGGTTCAGTCCCCTATTTCCAGTAGGTGTCTTAGTTAGGGTTTCTATTGCTGTGAAGAGACACCATGACCATGACAGCTCTTATAAAGGAACCACTTAATTGGGTGGCTTGCTTACAGTTTCAGAGGTTCAGTCCATTATCATCATGACAAGGAACATGGTCGCATGCAGGCAGGTGTGGTGCTGGAAACATAGCTGAGAGCCCTAAGTCACCAAGAAGTCAACTGACAGTCATACTGAGGGAAGCTTGAGCAAAAGAGACATGAAAGCCCACTCCCACGGTAGTGCCACTCCCAGTGAAAGCCACTTCTTCCAAACTTCCAGTCAGTCAATTTAAAGAGACAAATGAGAGTGGGAAACAGTAAAAGAAGTTTTATCCAATGTAGCCCCATTGGGAAGAAGGACAAAGAGGTCATTGTACCTTCTAAATTCACCATCAGGATCCTGATGATAGAAAGTTTGGGTTTGGACAGAAGGCAAGAGGGATGCACACGTCAGTCTGGCCAAGGGTGGGCCTGCCCACCATTGTTGCCTCGGTCTCTGCTGCAAAGAACTCTGACAAGTCGTTAGAACTGTGTGGCACTCCTTTTCAAGAGTCAAAAATCTCACCAGGTGGTGGTGGCGCACGCCTTTAATCCCAGCACTCGGGAGGTAGAGGCAGGAGGATCTCTGTGAGTTTGAGGCCAGCCTGGTCTACAAGAGCTAGTTCCAGGACAGGCTCCAAAGCTACAGAGAAACCCTGTCTCGAAAAAAAAAAAAGAGTAAAAAATCTCCCTCTGGCTGGCACCAGGGTTTAGTCTCTACCTTCTCCCAGCAGGAGATTCCTGGGGAAATTTCACTTTCTTGGGTTCTATTATCTCAAAACTCTGATAAACAAGGGGAAGATACAAGCATCTCCCTAGAATATAATCATTCTGGAAGGAATGGTTATATTTTCCCAGTCCTGTCGCCACTCCTGTGCCTTAACACAGTCTCCCCTCTGCCTGCGCATCCGGCTGTAGTCCGTCATGTTGTGTATCTCTTCCCTTCCTCTATCTTATTTAATGTCAAAATTTCAGTGAAACTTGCCATAATGTGTGCTATTTAAACTGCCCCCTTTCTAGCCTTCCTAACCATGCACCCTACTTTACTTTTTTTGTTTTACCTGAATTCATCTGTAGTTATACTTATATTCCATTCTCCACCAGTGTTTGGAAAGTATGGATTTTTGTCTGTTTTGGATTTTGAGAGGAGAATAAAGCTTAGGAAGTTGGTAGGCACTTGGGAATGTCAGATGCGGGAAAGGGGGAACTGTGAAGACACAGACTCCTCCTTGGCAGGAAGCCCACAGGCAGCAAAGTATCGGGTCAGCACTTGGCTACTCACCCACTTGACTTTTGCTCTGGGTACTTTATTAAAATTTTGATTTGTGCCCATTGGCTGATGCCCAGAAAAGAAGATCAGAAGAAGCAAGGTCAGACGTTTGTGTTTGCTTACCTACTGGTGAAAGAAGAGACTTCAGGAGAGCGGAGTCAGTAGAGTGGTGTGGGTTAGGCTGCCTGTGGATGTACAGGGTAGGTAAAAACAAGGATTCCCTTCTGTGTGGGTAGAGCAGTGTTTCCTTAGCTTCCACTAAAACATGTCTTGTTCATTGAAAGGAGATAACGAAGTCTACTCCCTCAGGCTTCTTTTCTTGTTTGTGGAATACGTTGGACTCAGCGGCCTAGGGAAATCTGCGACTATGGCTCTGCTGTGAAGCAGATCTAGGGTTCTGCCAGCAAGAACTATGTTCCCACTGGGAGTCATGTTCTTCTTGGGAATTATATTCTCTTGGCCTAGAACAGTGCTAAATTACTCTCAAATGGCTCGCTCTAGGTCAGTTTTTACGTAAGGACATGGTTACCTCAGCAGTTCTTGTGGCCAGGCTCTGACCACTGGGAATAAGAGGGTAACGGAACTGGGCTCTTGTGGAGCTCACATCTCTAACCCGGTGAACATGCTTTAGTCAGGGTTTGACTGTTCCCAACACATGAAATTATCTATAGGATTCAGAGGAGCAATAAATCTGGCTTTAGAGTCCAAGAACCCTGGCCCTAAGGCCCGTCACTGAGCAAATGACCTAAGCCAGGGAAGACTCCACCGTCTCCGCTCTACAGTGCCCATGTCAGTACACTCTGTGATGCGTGATAACCGACGCATGCAGATTCTTCTTCTTAGTAATTGGTGGCCTTCCAGTGCTTAGTTTTACTCATCAGAACAGGAGGGAATACAGAAGGCAGGAAAGGGCAACGAACACGGTGTCAGCTGATGAAACCCTGGCTGAAGTGATGAGATCAAATTCAAGTTGTCAGCCTCAGACCTGCTGATCTGCAGGTGAGCAGGAGCCCTGTAGGAAGACTCCTCACCCCATCTCCTCCTCCCTCCCTTCCTCCTTCCTTCCTGCGGCAGTCACCCTCCCTGTCCAGTGCGTAGCCTAGGTTGGTGCAGGTGTTCTCTGCACCTGGATACAGAAAGCCCAGGCTCAAGACCCAGAACCAGTCTGTCCAGTTTCTGACAGTCTGCTCACCCCTACATATGTTCTGTGACCTTAAAAAGGCTGCTTGGACTCGATGTGACCCAGTTATCTCTTCGCAAAGAGGGTGTTTACAATAATATCGATTTGGAAGTGTGATATGAAGACTGAAGAAATTCTTAATGGGAAATACCTAAAATGGCACCTAGCACATGGACCTTTGCACTTCCCCATTGTTAGCCAGGAAGTAAGGTCACTGTAGATCTGTGAGGTCCTATGAGAGCCACTGAGGATTTTCCCTGTATTCGCTGGGCTTCACCTTCCCTGTGCCCCTTGCCCTATCCTTCCTCATCCATCACTCAAATTTTACAACTTCCCTGATTAGCAGAAATTATTTAGCTATCCCAACTTGACCTGGATGACTCAGCTTATTGCCACAGGTGCTCTTTGCTAGGAGTTTGGGTTGGGGAAACCGGGTATTTATCTTATCACAGTCTTACTGTGTTCAGGAAACTAACACTCCGTTCCTGCGGAAGGAGACACCAGGAGTCTTGGTTGTGAGCAGTGTCGGCACAAACAGCTGCTATCACCACAGAGAATCAGCACGGACTGTGCATTCCCAGGACAATGGGAACCTGGAACACGCAGATGCTCTCACCGTCAGCGGAGGACAATGCTCAGCTGACAGAAATCGGGAGCCAGGAACACTACAGCTCTGTGTCCCATGTGGGAGACATCGGGATCAGTGATCCTCAAAGGGCCAATTTCTCAGCTACTGAATGGTAATTCCAAAGTCAACTTCATGGCTCTGTTTGTTTCTGTGTTTCATTGTTTTGAGAATGGTCTTGCTGTGTAGTCTTGGCTGGCTGAAATTTACTGTCCAGCACAGGCTGGCCTGGGATTCATGGCAGTTTTCCCCACTCAAACTCCTGCCACCATGCTTAGTTTATAGGTTGTTTTAAAAATTAAGGGAGCTGGGGGTGGGGTTGCAAATATAGTTAAAGTACATGATATGCATTTATGAAACTAGAATGAACTCCATTACTTTGTGTAACTAATACAAGCTTTAAAAAGCCTAAAACTTGCCGGGCAGTGGTGGTGCACTCCTTTAATTCCAGCACTCGGGAGGCAGAGGCAGGCGGATCTCTGTGAGTTCGAGGCCAGCTTGGTCTACAAGAGCTGGTTCCAGGACAGGCTTCAAAGCTACAGAGAAGCCTCGTCTTGGGGGGGGGGGGAACCCAAAAAGAAAAAAAAAAGGAAAAAGCCTAAAACTTAATTTTAGAAAGTACTAAGGAAGCATGGTCTCTGCAGAAGTCTTGGGTACCATGGAAAGACTGCAAGCGGCACTGATGCTGGTTACACTCACTCCTGCTGAGAGCCTCAGCACCCGGAAGTCCTCAAATCCCAGCGTCTTCTCCAAAGGACAGAACTTCCTGATTTGTCTGTTTTGTGTAGCTGTTTTATTAAGTGATTTATGGAAGTTGTTCCGGAAGCAAAGCCCACACAAGGCATCACAAAAAGAGATGCCCATTCTCTCACTCCAAAGTCTCAAGAGCCTCGCCACCCACTCCTCATTTCTTTCTGACCTTGGGGGATACTGCAGGGGACATCTGCACATTGCAAAATAAAGGCATTCCTCTTTGCTCCTCTTAATCTCAAATTATTACCCCTTTACCCATTGTTCTATATTATTTCCTTTTAATATAAGAACACTTCCATATAAGTACATAGAAAACCTTCTGATTTCCTTTCCTTATTTTGAACTGTTGAATGAGTTCTTTTTT
>JAQHUG010000210.1:1487784-1500614 GCA_028555095.1 Dicrostonyx torquatus
ACGGCCCAAGCCACACAACTGCCACCCACATTCAGAGGACCCACTTCAGTCCTATGCAGGTTCTCCAGATGTCAGTCCAGAGTCAGTGAGCTCCCACCAGCTTGAGTCAGCTGTTTCTGTGGGTGTCCCCATCACGGTCTTGACCCCTTTGCTCATATTATCGTTTCTCCCTCCCTATGACTGAGCTCCAGGAGCTCAGCTTTCTGCAACTGCTTCCATCCAGCACTGAATGCGGAGCCTTCTTTCTAACAGCATCATGGAGATTAGGGCCACTGACCCACAAAGAGCACGGAGGCCAAGTGATAGAAGTGTCCATAAACACAAGAAAAAAATCCAAGGAAAATGATAAAAAAAAAACTTGTGGTACGGTTATCCTGAGGTCATTGGATTTGCTTCTGGGTTGACCTTGACTTGCTTTTGGTTTTTTGAGGGTTTTTTGTTTTTGTTTTTGTTTTTTGCATCAGTTGTGGGTTGAGAGATGGGAGAGGCAGGCTCCTTTGCCACTTCCGCCATGGCCATTTTGACAGAGGCATGGGGAGACCAGCCCCAACAATCCGAGTTTATCACAAAGCTACGGCCTTGCAACAAGAACAATGGATGGCTCCACACCCGTTGTCTTTTTCCAGCCAACATCCTGTGCTGAAGTCCACGTGCTGGCGATAGATTTCCCATCCTTACCTGAACTGTGAAAGACTTAGCTGTCTACCTTAGCTGCGGGATTTTAGCCAAGAGTTCCCTCAGACATTATAGCCAGTTCTATTTGTGAGTAAATAAGACACACTAGGAATTCATAAGCATCTAGTTCTTTTTTTTATTTATTTTAAACAGCTTTACTGAGGTATATATAATAAAACATGTGCCGTTAAAGGGTGAAATATACTGGTGTTTTAGTGAATTACACTTATCCACCTATTATCACAATTCATTTCTCCAGAAAGATCCCTATGCCTCTTGTCAGTCAGCCTAATGGGCCCACACAGCCTCTAACCTCTCTGTCACTAAAGACTTGCCCTTCCTGGTCTTTTCATATGAACTGGTTTATATCCTGTGCAGTCTTTTATGTCTAAGTGCTTTCACCACCAGAAGCATCTAATTCTTACTTTGGATTCACAATGAGCATGAAACAGAAGACTCAGCCCTGAGTTATTCTTGTTCCAGAATTCCTCACATTTACTTGCAGGAACTCATTACGTAACTCTAGCGACCGAGAACTACCTATGTAGATCAAACTGGCCTCAAACTCAGAGAGTTATACCTGCCTCTGCCTCCCAAGTGCTAAGATTAATGGCAAAAACCACCATGTGGGGCTAACGTTCATGCTGGGGCCTGTGTTCTATGCTCTCTAGCAATTGGCTGGACCTGAGAAGGGAGTATGTTGTTAATAGAGTGTCAGGTTGCTGACCAATTAAAACAACTAGCTGACCTTGTAGCTCCAGTTTCAGCCCACGTGTGGATCCTCTAATTTGACCAATTATTACGGGTCTTTTGTCTCATTTGGTTTGATTGATCTTAGTCACTTAGTGATGCTGAAACGGAACACCACAGACTCAGAGACTTGTAAGAACAAAAATTTAAGTTTTCTCCAAGATTGAAACATTCCATCCTCCAGAGAAGTTCTTTAAAGAAAAAGGTAAACAGTGCAAGGCAGCTTCAAGAAGTCCCTGAAACTGACCAGATCCCTTAGGCCCCTCCCTGCCAGAGTAAGCGATAGAAGTGGAGAGTCCTGTCAGATGGAAGAAAGAGCTGCAAAGAAGACTTTCAGACCAGACTAGCTAGCTGGAAGAATCCGAAATCAGCTGAGCTGCCTGGAAGGGCTTCAACCAATGAAGCACTGGGAAAGGACACTCCAACCCAGTGAGCTACCTGCGGGCTGTTCAGTGTGCCCAATTTGCCTGTTTTGTGAGCTGTCATCTATTCTGGACTTTGGTGATGCAGCTGCCTTTGAGTCACACCTGCTCCTGGAAGTAACCCTTCACCCACATTCCTTTAAGTAATTCCAATAAAATCCCTTAGTTCATCAAGTTGGACTTTGATGGTTTCTGTAATTTGGTCTGCCATGGGTTCCCCATCTGGGGCGAGTAGACGTGTGTGTCGCATCTCCCCAGGAAAAGTTGTGTCACACGACAGTCACTCACAGATCTCTGTGATTTCAAGACCAGCTCAGTCTACATAGTGAGTTTCAGGACAACCAGGGCTACGCAGCGAGATCCAAAAAATAACAACGAAGAACATAGAGAATTCAGGCTATCCTGGCACATCCCCTACTCGAGGCTGAGAGAGAAGGACGGCAAGTTCAAGGGCAGCCTGCACTACTCAGGCGTTGTCAGGACGACAGGGCAGGGAGGGGCACACAAATAAAGAAATGAAAACATGAGTGGTTACAATCGGATAAAACCCAATGTCTGTGTTTAAGAGGCCAGTGATGGGGACAGAAACTTTCAATGACCCTCCTCTGATCCAATCTCCCCCGCTGCTACTTTCTCCTCTGTGGGCACTGCAACCTGATGGTGCACATTTGCCCAGCTACCAGGCTCCAGCCAAGAATAGGCACAGTTCTTAGAACTACCTACTTCCATATGACTCTCGCCTTATCACTTACTGCTAATTGCCAACTTCCCTGATGGCTGAATTTGCCTCCTGCCTGTGCTTTTCTGAACTCTACCTGACCTTGACATCATCTGAACAGCCTGGCTCTCTGTCTGGCACTGTGTCTGCAGGCAACATTCATTTACCAGCTGTGTACCAGCCCCAAGTCCCTCACATGGACTGCTCTGCTGCTACTGGGCTCTAATCTCCTAGGCCCTTCACCTGTGCCACGGTACAGGCCCAACGAGAGCCAAACTCCTCCTTGGTCTTATGCCCAGCCAGCCTCACGTGTTCTCCTTTCCCCAGATGGCCCAGGACTGGCTGTTCCTCTCCTCAGGCCGACCTGCATGCCCTAGGTCATCTGTCTTCCCTGGAAGCTTCCTCCACATCTTGGATTGATGCATGGGGGACAGCTGGGTCAGGGCAGGAATAGGCAGATGATTGTACATTCTCATTTCCTCTTCCCTCTTATATCTCTCCTGCAGCAAGCCAGCAGCTCAAGCAGTCACCGCCACCATGGACCTCAGTCTCACCAACAAATTTTTCCTCTGATTTTCTTCAGTCTGCTATGTCTATTTTCAGTTGCTACTGTAACAATTACCACAAACCAGGTGGCACAGAACAACAGAAATTTACTCTTTTATAGTTTCTGAAGCCAAGAGCCTAAACTGAAGTTTAGCAGGCTTGGCTCGGCTCCGAAGCCTCTGTGGGACAATGTGTTCCAGGCCTCTCTCCCAGTTTGTGGAGGTTGTTGAAAGCTTTGGCATTCCTTGGCTCCCAGAATCATATCAGTAATCTTTGCCTCTGTTTTAGCATAGACTTCTGTGTGCACTGTCCCCCTCCCTCTGCTCACTGTCCTCCATCCTCTGTGCACTGTCCTCCTCCCTCTGTGCACTGTCCTCCTCCCTCTGTGCACTGTCCTCCCTCCTCTGTGCACTGTCCTCCCTCTGTGCACTGTCCTCCCTCTGTGCACTCTCCTCCTCCCTCTGTGAACTCTCCTTATGTCTAGGTTCTTTCCAGCCCTTATATTTAGATTCTATCCTAATCTAATAAGAATTCATCTCTATCATTCTTACCTAATTAAACACATGAACACCCTATTTCCAAATATGAGTATATTCTTGCACATCCATATATACCCATATGCAAGGGTTAGGGATATGTGAATTCTGTTATTACACGTGTTAATAATAATCAAATTATGAATCAATTAACAGACTATTCCATTTGTGAAGTCAGAGCCCACAATACCCACTCTCTTCCCCAAGGCCCCACCTCTGGACCAATGCTTGCTTCAAGAACCAAACCTCTAATACCTCTAATACCTCTAATATGGCTTTTAGAGGAGCACTTAATTATCAGGCCATAAACTGGCCAACCCACCATCTCCTCAGAACATCTAACAAGCTGCATCCTTCCCCTTCTCTCACCTTTCTGTCCAGGCCAGTATTTGTGCTGTCTGTAGGACATACATTGAAAAATAGCTGGGCCTTCACACTCCTTGGCTTCCACCTTGAGCGGACAGCAAGCCGTTCTTTGGGGCTTGTCTGATCCTAGGACCATCTGAAGTGTCCACTTCATCCCATGTAGAATGCTGTACCAAACTCACTGATGTGGTATAACAGGACAACATGGTTTTGATCAAATTCTGTGTTTGTATGTTTTTGATGATATAGAATCTTGCTATGTTGCTGAGCTGATCTCAAGCATAGTATTACTGCAGTATGTAGGAATATTCTAGAGTCTGAGAGAAGGAGGCAGAGCAGCAGAGAATCCTTTCAGCCATCCTAACGAATTGTGTGTTTGTCCTTAGAGCAATGGGAGTGAATTAGAATATGACTGATGAAATATTTACTCTTTGTAGAATTGTCTTATTACAACTGTTGTTTTCAGACAGGAGGCATGGCTCATTGATTAAAATGTTGTTTTAATCTTGCTGCTTGTGCTGGATACTTTTATATCAACTTGATACAAGTGAAAATCACCTGAGAGGAGGCCACCTCAATTAAGAAAGTGCCGCCACAAGATCTGGCTGCAGGCAAGCCTGTAGGGCACTTTTTAAATTAGTGATGGTGGAGGAGGGCAGAGACCATTGTGGGTAGTGCCATCCATGGGCTGGCGACCCTGGGTTCTATAAGAAAGCAGGCTGAGCAAGCCATAAGAAGCAAGCCAGGAAATAGCATTCTTCCACGGCCTGTCTCAGGCTCCTGACTCAGGGTTCCCACCCTGTTTGAGTTCCTGTCTGATGTCCTTCAATGATGAGCAGTGATGTGGAAGTGGAAGTCAAATAAACCCTTTCTTCTCCAACTTGCTCTTTGGTCATGGTGTTTCGTCACAGCTACAGAAACTCTAAGACACTGTTCTTGCAGAGGAGCCTAGTTTAGTTCCTAGGACCCACACAAGTTGGCTCACAACTGCCTGAAACCAGAGTTCTAGATTTGACACCCTCTTTTGGCCTCCACAGGCACCTGCACCCATGTGGCAGACAAACAGACTTGTACAATACACATAAGTCAAAATAAATTTTAAAATTTGAAAAGAATTTTATTCTGTATGTGGTGTGGGAGGTCCTTCTATATATGTGTTGCTTTTATTGGTTAATGAATAAAGAAACTGCCTTGGCCTGTGATAGGGTAGAGTAGAGCTAGGCAGGAAAACTGTACTGAATGTTGGGAAAAAGAAGGCTCAGTAAGGAGATGCCATGGAGCCACCAGAGGGGAAAGACAGGAGCTGCCAGCTGGAAACTTGCTGGGAGGCCTCATACCTCATGATAAAAAATAAAATAATAGAAATGGGTTAAATTAAGATGTAAGAGCTAGCCAATTAAGAACCTAGAGCTAATAGGTGATTTAACTAATAGTTTCTGTGTGGTTGTTTTGGGAGTCTGGGCAGCTGGGAAACAAACTAGCAGCCTCTTACAACATGTATACAACATGGAAAAAAATTAGAGGAGGGGATTGGGGTGACTCCTGGCTGTAGAGAGCATTGGGAGATGGTGTCCTTGGATTTGCTACTCTGGGAACTATACAAAGTAAAGAAGAACGGTTTCCTTAGAATGTGTTAAATTTGGTTTACTAACAAGACTGTCAAAAGAAGTGTTGAGTCTAGCAATGTGGGTCTAGAGCTCAGAATAGAAAATTGGCTTAAATAAGACAACATGCAAAACACTTAATTCAGTATTTGGACCTAGGTGCTAAGCCCATGCATGTTGTGTTTTCTCATACGTAAAGCCTGTGATGCAATCAAAGTAGATTTGTAAGGCTGACTGTCTTAGCACACTTTGAAGCACAGCCCCAAAACATTGTGAGAAGTTAATAACGATTGGGGGGAAATAAGGAGATCCCGTCTCTGAAAATACTTCTTATTTCTGTGCATCAGTATAAAAAAATTGACTTTAAGAACTTCACCGCAAAGGGGTGAGAATCTCCACCTGTTCTTTATCAAAGCTTGCTTGGATTTTTCTTTCCCCAGGTAGACGTTAACCGTTCAAGATATGGCTTTCTATACTGTTGGTAGTAAGAGCAGTAATTAAAGAAACAAGAGCACTGGTTCCAGTACACAGCCTGACTTAGCCCCTACCCCCTTTGCAGACTGCCTTTGGGTTCCCTGGATGAATTGTTTTAGATGACTCCCTTCAGAGTTAAATTTTTATAGCTTATTGCAAAAGTCTCAGCAAAAGCTGGGCTCTTGTTATTCAGACAGAAGGGTTCACAGAAGAGCCACCAAAGAGCCCAGGCCTGCTCAATTTATCCTCCATCCCAGAGCATGGGACGTCTCGGAGATACTCCATCATCTGATGGATGGTCACCCATGTTTGCTGTGGTTACTTTTCCAGTGTTTCCTTTTCAGTCAAAGGTCAGTGGTTTCCCCACTTCCTGCCCTGAAGACTAATAGAGGAAGAGGAGAATTGCAGAAACAGCTGGCTGAAGAGCCTGGTGCCTGGAGAGAAATCAGTCCATGGGCAAGGAGTGAGTGAACTAAGGCACCACCCTGGGGCTTAAAACCCCTGGGACCCTAGAGTCTTGAGAAACAAGAAAGGCAGCTGACTTGAACTGCTGACGTCAGAGCTCACTTCAGTTCACACCTACCCCTGGCCCCCTCCAAGAGGAAGTAAACTGAAGGAGCCTAGGTGGAGCAGAGGAACACTTGTGCTCTGGTCTCAGAATTTCGGGTGAAGGAAAGGTCTGTTGGGGACCTAGGGAGTTTACATTTCAGTTCTGCTAATGGACTCCATGGCCTTAGCTTTCTTACTTGTGTAGCTCTTATTACTCCCCTGACATACCTCACCGCCTGTCTAGAAGTAGTAAGATCACAGACAGGGAAACAAAGCACTGGACCTAACATGCAGCAAGAAGTATTTCCCAACATGCACCAAGGATTATCTCCAAATCAAACTGTTATGGTTTTAATCTGGAATGTTTCTAGCAGGTTCATGTTCTCAGTGTTGATCTTGTGATGTTATTTTGAAGGCTGTGGAGCCCTTAGGAGTTGAGTCCTGGTTAGCAGAAATTGGTCACTAGTAATTCTGCCCAGTGGAGTGTGCTGGCAATCCCTGTATTAGGGGAGAGAGTTTAAGGTAAAGCTCAACTACATGAGAAGTTTGAGACAGCCTGAACTGTGGAGACTTCACCTTAATAGGCAAAAACAAGGGAAAGGTAATTAGAGATCGGTCTTCTGAAAATCATATCCACCCCTGCTGGTCTTTCTGTTCAGTAACCATGCAACGAGCCATTGGTGCAGCCCCTCCCACCCTGCTTCTTTCACTGTGATAAACTGACATCCCTCTGAAACCGTGAACTTCTTTAAGGTATCTGGCCAGAGCAGAAAGAAAGTAACCAACACAGAGTCATAAACTTGACCTTACTGTGTAGACCTCAACAAGAAACTTCAACGTGAAGTGCAAAGGAAGATTGTACTCTCTTGTTCGTCCTTGTTCTCACACACACGGAGTGAGAAAGAGATACTGAGACAGACAGACAGGGTTACTATGGACTGGAACCACCAAGCTCCAGGGATAATAAGCCCTATGGAATGTTCCTTCATCAGCCACCCACAGCCCCAGCAATGTGTTTTAGATCACTGGTCCTTAGCACCATCAGTGCCAGAAGTGGTTTTGCTGCAAACAACTATCAGAACACGTGCCAGGTCATGGAATCTCCCCAGGTCCAGTAGTTCTAGGAAACAGATCTAACGGGAGAGTCAAACTTCCTTAGCTTCCTCAAACCTTTGGGCAAGTGACTGTCATTCCCAGTAAGGAAAAGTGTCCAAGTGTTTTCAGATCCTTCTTTTATTTCTCCCTTAATGTTTACTGCCCTTTCATTATGCACCAGGCAACTGACAAACACTTTAAACCCATGAGTATATTCACCATCTGAAGCTAGTCAGATCGTGTGTGGCCAGACACAGAAGATCTTTCCATAACCACACTTGCACGCTCCTTAAAGAATGTGCTGGGCTATTTCCTCTTTGCTTGTTTCCCTTGCATGTCGATCGATCTAACAGAGTTCCCAGTATGTACAGCAAAGAGAGCCACTCACAGAAAGATCCACAAGCTGTGTCCTGTGAAGACCATGGCCATCTCCAACACTCACAGTTCTACCGCTACAGGCTGCCTGTATCACCAAGGCTTATGTTGTGGGAAGATGAAGGATCTCTGGATGACCTGTCTGTCGCTAGCCCTTCCCATGCTCAGACCTGCGCACCCCATCTGGTCCAGTTCCCTCCACAGCCTAATGCCATTCTATAGAAAAAGCCCACTTAGTTGTAAACGCATCAATTTGGCCTCTGCTTCCTTAATCTAACGCAGTGGTTTTCAACCCTGGTTACATGCTGCTTATCAGAACCACATGTAAATCAAAAATGTTATTTAATAAAATATAATCTGGACAGCATGGAAATGATACATCGATGCTTTTAAGAATTTCAAACAAGAAAAGAGGTTATTGAAGATACTGATTCATGAGTTTTTCAAGGGGAGCTGGGAGACTGACTGGGGGGCTGGACAGCTAGGAGGAATATTCAGCACTCCTTCTGGTAGGCTGTCCTGCAAAAGAGGTGTCTCCATTCCCACCTCCACCTGAGAACAAAGGCTGCCCCACATGTCCTCCCGCATCTTTTCCGTGACAGACTAAAAATTAGCATTACAGCAACACTGACTGCTTAGGTGACGTCAATTACATGAGTTTGAACACTGAACATGGACATCCCCATTGTCCCACACATAACTCTCTTGAATTTCTGCTTCCTCATCACACACTTCCCCTGTTTCTCCAGCCACAACCAGTGTGCTCTGCATCGCTGTGACCTTGTCTTCTTGGCAGATATAAATGGAATGGCACAGTGTGCAACATTTGAGACCAGATTCTCCCCCTGCCATCGTGTCCTTGAGATCAGTCCTTGCTGAGGCATGTACCGAGTATGCCCTACACTGTGTGCCCTGTGTGCATGTTGACTCTTCAGCTCCTGTGCTGATGGACATCTGGCTTGCTTCCGGCTTCTGCTGAGTAGTAACAGCACTGTAAACAGTCAAGTCTAGGTGAATCTAAGTTTTCACTTCTCTTTGTTTAATATTTTAGAGTAAGATGTCTTGTTCCTAAAGTAAGAAATTACCAACATGTCTCTCAAAGTGGCCACACCATTTCCTACTCGCCACGTGTGATAGTTACTGCTCACACCCTTGCCAGAGTTTGTTATTGTCAATGGTTTTCAGTTTGGTCATGCTCATATATGTGTGGTTTTTATCTGAGTTCTCTTTGCCACTTTTTAATGATCCCTTAGGATTTTATAGTGAAGATCACAAAACAATGACAAAAGCTGGATATTGACTGTCACTACCAAATTTACTGCTGCTTCTGGCACAAATGTGCCAAGTGTGCTCTTTTTACCTGCTATTGTGGGTGTCCTGTCTGTGTTCCCACCAAGTGTCCAACACTCTGCCGAGAGGCTGAATTTTATTCACTCTCCCACAACACAGGGGCATTCTCTTTATTCCCTCCCCCCCTCTCTCTCTCATCATCATCATCATCATCACCATCATCATCATTTATCCTATTACCAGGTTATTATTATCAACAACATACAAAATTCTGTAACTGGAAAAAAAAAAAACCTTGGAGTCATGGGCACACATACTTGTGATCTCAGTGGTGGGGAGCCCAAGGCAAGAGGGTGGCCATTTTGATACACAACTGGGCAACAGAGCTCCAAACCAGACTACAGTGAAGAATTAAACTTTATATCCTGGACCAGAAAACCAAAATCACCAAGAAGAAAGGGGAAGAGGAGGAGGAGAATGATTTGTGTTTTAATCATGGCACAGGTGTGTGATTCAGCACTACAGGGCCTGAGGTAGGAGGATCACGAGTTTGAGACCAGCCTGGGCCTGAGGAAAGCTGTGCCTCAAAAAAACCCTTGTAGCCACATGCCTGACTACCATTTCATTTCTTTGATCTCCCTTACAACAGAAGTCAGTGAAAGGGTCCCTTTGAATTGGTGCAATGCCCTGCTACACAGATTGCCTGCTTCTGACTCCTTCCTTCACTGTAGGTTTCATTCAGTGCTTGAAGAAACATTGCAGACATTTGGAATTTTAAAATCTAAGTGAAAATATGTCCCTGAAGATGTTTCGGTCACCCCACCAATGAGCCAGGATAGCATTTGCCATCTTGCCCTGACTAAGTCCCTCTCCTCACCCCTCATCCCCCACCCACCTCTGCTTTTCCAGCACATTCCTGAACACGTTCTGTGGTTGGCAGATCAAGATAGGCAGTTGTGTCTTACATGAGTATGACTGGGGGAACAAGAGGAAACGGTTGGCAGATCAAGATAGGCAGTTGTGTCTTACATGAGTATGACTGGGGGAACAAGAGGAAACGGTTGGCAGATCAAGATAGGCAGTTGTGTCTTACATGAGTATGACTGGGGAACAAGAGGAAACGGTTGGCAGATCAAGATAGGCAGTTGTGTCTTACATGAGTATGACTGGGGAACAAGAGGAAACGGTTGGCAGATCAAGATAGGCAGTTGTGTCTTACATGAGTATGACTGGGGAACAAGAGGAAACGGTTGGCAGATCAAGATAGGCAGTTGTGTCTTACATGAGTATGACTGGGGAACAAGAGGAAACGGTTGGCAGATCAAGATAGGCAGTTGTGTCTTACATGAGTATGACTGGGGAACAAGAGGAAACGGTTGGCAGATCAAGATAGGCAGTTGTGTCTTACATGAGTATGACTGGGGGAACAAGAGGAAACGGTTGGCAGATCAAGATAGGCAGTTGTGTCTTACATGAGTATGACTGGGGAACAAGAGGAAACGGTACCATTCTAAGCATGTCCTCTCTTGGAGCCTCTGTACTAGTTTTCCCCTTTGACCAGAAGAATCTTTCCCGGGATGACTCTCTGGATCTACGCAGGCCTTTGCTCATGTACCACTCTATAAGATGACCCCACCTCCACCTTTCATTAAGTAGCATCTCTCCTTTATAAAACTTACCAGGTTTGTTTTTCTAGAAGGCTCACAGACTTAATTCGTTGTCCATCTCCCTCCTCTACAAGCCCTGTGACACTGGTGCCATTCTGGGTTTTGATCACGTGTACCTGGTACAGTCCTAGCATGCTGTGGGAGTTCAATATTAGCTGACCAATACATGAATGAATCTCCTCTCGCAAACCTTTTTATGAGGCTTTTTTCTGAAACGTCTCTTAATTTTTTCTGAGCTAAGCTTCATCTGGATTATAAATCTCAGAGAACTTTATGGTATGTGGTTTTGTTCTAACCACATTTCCCTGTGACAAGCCTAAGCCCCCAGGTCCTGCTAAGAATGTCCTTGCTCTAAACCAGTTTGTAATGGTATCATTTCAAAGGAGGAATACCAGTTTGGAGAACACTGAGAAGGGAAATTAACCATAAATATAATGTGTTGGGTTCAAGGGTTCGCACACAGAAAGGTATGCATAAATAAACACATTCTAAACATGTGTGATCCCACACTCATGCATAAACAATCTGGTCTTGAGATAAATACTGTTTGGTTTCCAAGTCAAAATAAGTAAATAAATTGTGTTATATTTATCCTCTGGAACAAATCTTTGGCTTTTAAAGTGATTTCAATTTAAAAAAATAACAATTCAACTCCATAGGGATGTTCTTACAGAAATCAGTTGGCCAGTTAGACTTTTGAAACTGGGTCATTCACAGTTGAGAAATAACTAAACATAGAGCACAATGGGATGGGACCAAGCATCCTTGCACTCAAAACAAACAAATTTGTAGTTTTAAAATAACAGTTCATAAAATTCTCACGTTGATTTCTTTTGTTATTTTCAAAATTTTACAATTGCATCATAACAATTTTAGAAAATTCACATTAACAGCAAATGTGTTGTCCCTAGCTAAGAGCTTCATAACTTACCCCATACTAAGGTTTTTAAATCTCACTATATAGAGTTTATACTTCTGAGTTCAGTTCTCCTTGGAATTCTGCATAACACCACTGCTTAGGCTCTCAAAACTAATCCACAGATGTTACCACAGCTGTATCTGTAGGATTGTGTTTTATAGAAATGAGGTGTATAAATGCAAACTGTCTATAAACCTTTACATTTTTCTGGGTTTTGCTTTTTATTCTTTTTTATTAATTTGCTTACTAAATTGTTGAAATATCCTTAGACCCTTGATACCATTAAAAAAGCCCTATCTCTTCCTCTATCCATTCCACAACTCCTGGGGCCCTACTGTGCTATACTCATAGGACACTTGCCAGGTTCAAAACTAAACAGGAAAGTGTACTCTTTTTTTTCTTATATTATTCTGTGCATTGCATCCACTGCCTGTCTCCATTTGACAATAATAAATGAGTCCTAGAGAGTTTGATACAATTTTTTTGATGTGAGTCTTTAGTCCAAAAACTATTATTTAACTTGTTGTCACACATCTGTGAATAAATACAAAGATTATTTTACAAAATAAGAAAAAAATCATAGAGAGTAACCAAACTTTCCTCTTTAACTCATGCTAGTGAAAAGACCCCAAGCAAATGGTATCTTCATTAAGAAGCCTGCCACCAAAGGACATGTTAAGTAAGACAAAATGGCAACCTGAAGAATGGGGAAAGAGCTTCACTAACCCCACATCTGACAGAGTACTGATCTCTAAAAATATAGAAAAAATTCAAGAAACTAGATATCAAAATACCAAATAATCCAATTTTAAAAATGGGGTACAGATCTAAACAAAATTCTCAA
>JAQHUG010000210.1:1501713-1517216 GCA_028555095.1 Dicrostonyx torquatus
GGCTTGGTCTGTTTCTGGGACCCCTGGCAGTGGAACCAGGATTTATCCCTGGTGCATAAGCTGGCTTTTTGGAGCCCATTCCATATGTTGGGATACCTTACTCAAGGGCTAGTGTGATTATCAGGGCCCTGGGAGGAAGAGAATGTGTGTCAGTGACCTAGCAGAAGAAAGGCTGAGCCAGACACTCTTTTCTTAAGGCCGAGTTGGGCAAGAGTCGAGGATCATGGATAATTCTATAAGATTTTTCCCACAGCCTCCAGATAGGGATCTCCTGGCATGCTGGCATTGGCCCAGTGGAACTCTGTTGGGATATCTGACTTAGTCTAGATCTGTGAGTTGATAAACCTGTGTTGTTTTAATCCATCAGGTTTGCAGTAGTTTGTTAGAGTGAGGGCATGTTGATGCTTCTTGTCTTCTGGTTTATGGGAATACAGGACTAAATCTGGGGTGTATGATCAGGACTGGATAGCTGACTTCTTGATTTTGGAAAACAGACTTTTATAAGCTAATTCCAAATCATTTTCCAGAGCAGATTGAACCACTTTGCCTCCTCACCAGCAATATATAAGAGCCATGACTGGTTTCATTTTCTCCAATATTTTGCAGTGTTTGAAATGTTAATTTTTTATATGTGTATGTGTGTACAGATGGTCACATCACATTCACAGTCAAGAGCAAAGGCAGAAATTAATGTACTCATCAATGCTCACTTGCTTATGTGAGCTCGGCTCAGTTTTTCCACTTATACATTTTAGAAATCTCCTGCCTAGGGAATGGTGATGCCTGGAGTTGGTTTGGTCTCAACCACATCAATTAACTTGATTAAGACAATGGCCACAGGCATGCCCACAGACAAACCCAACGTAGACAATTCTTCACTGAGACTCTTTCGCAGGTTAATCTTGGTTGTGTCGAGTTCACGTTAATGCTGACCATCACAGATGTGCTGAGAGACAGAGATACAGCCCATTCCTCCAAAGTGGATATCATTCCTTTTTTTCTCCGTTGCTTTGTCCGTGATATTTTAACAGCTTCCCACACTGGGTCTATTTTGTTGTTCTTTGTTCTATCTCTGTCTCAATACTACACATAAATTTTTATTTATTTTATTTCATGTTTATGAGTGTTTTGCATATATATATATACACAAATATATATACATATACAAATATATATATACATATACAAATATATATATATATATCATCCTCCTGTATACTGGTGCCTGTGGAGGTCAGAGAGAACATCACATCCACTGGAAGTGGAGTTACAGGTATTGTGAGTTGTGAGCCATCATGTGGGTGCTGGGACTAGAACTCAGGTCTTCTGGAAGAGCAGCCAGGGTTTTAACCACTGAGCCATCCCTCCACCCCAGTAACACACTTTTTTAAGTACTTTGTCTGCTTAAGTTTGGTATTTGGTAATGCATGCTTTCTTGACTTATTCTTCATATTTAGAAATCTCTCATTTCCTTATTCTAACTTTCGAAGTTCTTTGCCAAGGCCCATGAACATCTTATTTGGGATTTAGGCTATAATTATATCCAGTGTGTGATCTTCAAGCCCACCTAGAGAGACTGAACATCTCTATGATGGTGAAGTCTCTATCTCTGATAAATGAACTGTTGCCATAATACATTTCTCTGGCCATTTATTTTGTTTCTTTTAATATATTTTTATATTTTTCAGAAATCATATTTACTGAGCAAACATGAAGGGAACTTTATTTTCCCATTCACTCCTTTGTTAAACAATTAGTGCCTATCCTCTGTTTGTCAGGCACCAGTACGCTCCCAGGAATATGCAGAAGATCGAAACACAGAACTCAACCCACTTTGGTAAGGAGTTCCCACTCCACCAAGAGACACCTGAAAACAAAATTCATGGATGTCATGTTCAGGGAACAAAAAAATCAATGAAGAAAATCAAAATGCTTCTGTGACAGAGGTAGGCACAGGAGAAAGCAGCTTCCAAAGGAAAGCCTGCCCGTTCTCAAGCTGACTCAAAATGAGCTTCAGCTTGCCAAAACCCTCCAGCAAATCCTTCACTTTTTCCTCCCTCCCATGTATTCTGAGGGCGTACAGCTATTCTAGAGAGTTCTGACCTGTCACTCTTAAAAACATTGCATTTATTTATGTATGTATGATTTATTACATCATATGTGCCATGGTGTATGTGTAGACATCAGTGGACAATCTGTGGCTTTACCACAAGTGTGGAAGGAGCCTGAGGATTGAACCTGAGTTGTCAGCATTGTCAGCAAGTCCTTTTACTCTCTGTGTCGTCAAACCATCCCTGAGAGCTCATTCTAACCAATGAGTATTTGACAAGTCCCAGATCTGTGGTGAGACAATGTGTGGCACTCACAAGCAGTGTGGAGTCCCTGCTTCTACATAGCTTTTAATTTAGGGACAGAAAAGAGATGGTGAAAAACTTACTAGCAATTCAAGACATTAGGTACTTAAAGCTTCAAATACGACTTTTTATAAAAGATACATGAATGTAAGATTATTCCATTTTAGTCCAGAGACTAGAGAATGACTAGAGAATTATGTCTATAATTTCAAATGTGCTTCCTCAGGCCCTGAGAGGAACCCATGTTGTTAGAGCAACTAAGCAGGACTGGTATTTCTACCCATGACCTTAATCATTATGAAAAAGACTGTTCAATGTGGTCTAGGCAAGAGGCTTTAAAGATGTATTTTAAATTGATTGACATTTAAAAGAACTAGGGTATTTGTATTTTAGCATTTAGAGAAAATATCCTTGGAAACACCTAACTTCCCCACAGATTCTGAGTATGTCAAATTTGGTATACTTTGGGGGAGAGAAGACTAGAGAAGGTTCCCTGGGAGATGGTCAAACAATTCTGTTACCCTAGGTAACCTGACCAAGTTTAGCCCATAACCTCTGTCCTGTTGTGTAGGTTCAAGGCTCTGCTTCCCTGAAACCATTTCCCTCATTTGTTTCTTTTTTATTTATTTGTTAGTTAGTTTGTTTGTTTTTTATTTTTCGACAGGGTTTCTCTGTCACTTTGGAGCCTGTCCTAGAACTTGCTCTTATAGACCAGGCTGGTCTCGAACTCACAGAGATCCACCTGTCTCTGCCTCCCGAGTGCTGGGATTAAAGGCGTGCTCCACCACCGCCCGGCCCTCATTCCCTTTTATTTATCTAAGATGAGTGGAAGCAGGGTCCTGCACTTACTCCCCCATGGCCTCTAATTCTCAGCAAAGGCCTTGGAGTTGAAATCATGACTGATTGGCAGGTACAGATGAGCTTTGAGAAACGCCCCTTTCTCCTTTTCATTCTGTGTTTTCACTCAAAAGCAGAAAGACTTGGGTGGAATCTATGTAAGTACCTCATTCTTGCTCATATCCACCCTTAGTGGCCTTTATCACTCTGATCTAAAGGATGGTGCTCCATTACTTCACTGTGGATATTCCAGCATTTACAAGAAAGTTTTCCTTTCTAGTTGCTAAAGTGAACTGTTCTTACAAATCAGGCAACTAAAAAACAAAGGGCCACTAACCAGAGGAATGTTGGGGTTCGGAGACGCCCTGTGATACCTGGCAAGCCTCAGTTTACCCGTCTGTAAATACAGAGATAGTTCATGTTTTACCTGACTCAACAGCTTGCTTTGAGAATGGAGTTAAAGCAACATTTCTATTCTTAAAAATATTTATTTTGTGTGCATGTTGTGGAGGGTACAAATCTCTGTCACAATGTGTGTGTGAAGGTCAGGGGACAACATTTGAAGAAGTTGGTTGTCTCCTTCCACCATCTACAAAGATTGAGTTCAGGTCACTAGGCTCGGTGGCAAGCTCCTTTACACCCCAGGCCATCCCACTGTCCCTGGAGCAGGATTTCTAAGGTTGCTTCATTGTAAGATTTACTTTGTTGCCTGTTTTAGAAAATACAAATCCCCCAGACTCTACTACTTCCCAAGGAAGTGGTAATTCTTACCACCAGTTAAATCTGAGACCCATGAAGAAAGAGAGGGATACAGTGTGTGAGATGAGGATTCTTCCCTGTCTCGGAAAAACAAAAAACAAACAAACAGAAGGATTCTTATAGGAATACAGGATTTTTCTGAATGTGCACGTTTACAAAAAGATTATTTTACATGTGAATCCTTCTCTTGACTGTTTGGTGTGGCTCTGGTTTGGGACCCTGGTTCTGATATCCATCTTAATGCAGACAAATTGGAGAACAGTGGCTTCTCTTACTTCCTGTGACCTGATTTCATACCTGCATGGTGACTGAACGGCTCCCTCCTGTGAGATTCTTTTCCCCCCAGGAATTCTCACCCCATTCCCAGGCTCTGCATACCTGGGCTGAGTAGTGTTTGACCAGTTCAGACTTCAGTCCATCACCCTTAGGAAGGAGTCATAATCCAAGCTATATAAATGTGAGCAATTATTACTTTGCATAAAAATCATCAAAAAAGGCTCTAAAAATACTCAATAGTCTAGTTGGTAGGATAAAAATTCATGAATAAGTGCATATAAACTCACAAGAGATCACCTGATAATTTAAAATGAGAACTAGGAGTGACATACGCTGCGGACACAGGTGCGGTCATGACCCTGTGGGCAGAGCTGACACAAACACTGCAGGAAGCCTTCATTCTGATCATTGTCTGTGACAAAGCTTTAATTGCTTTAAGTAAAAAATAAAAGCATGTATATTTTTAAATCTAAGGATATTTGTATACTATATATAATATTAGATATATTTTATATAAGAATGCAGTAACTCATATAACTAACATGCTTTCTATATTCACTATATAGATATAACTATGTACAATGTATTTTATCTATTTTATGTATATTATACATAATTTACTTTTAAAATCTAAATGTCAGTAATGAAAAAGAAACTCTGTTTCTCAACTACAGTCCTAGTCATTTCTACTCAGTGGCCAAACTGCTGGTATCAGCATGTCATTGTCAAGAAACCTCCTCCAGGGTCTGGAGAGACTGCCCAGTGGCTACAGCACTAAGTGCTCTTTGAGAGGGCCCACACATGATTCCCAGCACCCACAAGCTGGCCCACAACCATCTGTAACCTCAGTATCAGGACCCCCATTTCCTGTTCTGCCCTGAGCAGGACCAGACATGCATGTGGTACAGAGACATATATGCAGCCATAGCATCCATACACATAAAATAATAAAAATAAAATTAAAACATATGCTGCAGTGCCCATACATATCCACAGACACGTTTTCACACACGCAGCTCACACTTTGCTTTGTCTCCCTTAGTGTGTCTTATAAACCAGTCCACACTGGCCCATATACACTGGCCATGTATTTCCTGCCCATTGAGCTTCACATATAATTGTACAATCAGTCATTCTGCCATTTCTCATGTTGAAGAGCATATGGAGAGCTCTCAGAAAGTTGCTATTAATTATTTACTAAATGATAATTCAGTGCCGATCATTACAAGTCCCTTGTGACATGCATCCCATGGATTCCTGTAAATAGAGTGTCTGGATCCTATGGAACTATGAAGGATACTGTGGAAGTCCTTTCTTCAAAGCGTAGGAGGAGTGCACTGTCTCCCTGTACTCACTAAACACCCTTCACATCTTTTACACACTGACAGGTAGGTGATGGTGGAGCTGGGCCATTCTGCAATGAGGCTGATCTCAAGAGCTTTGTTACATGTTCATTTGTTCCTTGGCAATTCTTACCTGTTTGTATCACTTCTTTCTCTATTTCTTTAGACTGACTTAATTTTACAGAAAGAATGAAGTCGTTGGAGAGTTTTTAGTGTTGCACAAAAAAAGTAAAATATGAATTTCTTAAGGACTGCAATTTAGTTCCCAGCCAGATGATACCTTAGAATCTTATCCCTGAGGACTTGGCAGCTCAATGGAGGGAGACGTTCTACTGGCATCTAGAAGGTGGCACTCTCAATTCTTACAATGCAAGGATAGACTCCACAAAAAGCTTACCCAGACCTCAGTGTTGATAGTGCATGAGTCTATACTCCCTGTTGTTCGAGTAGCAACGAGACCATACATCGAAGGGGTGTTTTGAGAGGCCAGCGCTGTCTCTGAGCCTCTGCTCACACCCTGATGTAGATCCAACTAGAATCTCCAGTACAAGAATCTGCAGTACAAGAGAGAGAGGCGGCCATTCCGAGCCTGATGGTCTGTGTTGACTCCTATCCCCACTTCTTACAAATGAATTGTTACTTGCAAATGTCTTGTTTAGTTACATTAAAACAAACACATAGAGAAACCTCAATCTTTTTCGTCCAGAAAAATGTCTTGAGAAATTCTAACCATAAAAATTTTTCAAAAGCAAAAACGTATTTATAGTGTGAAGGTTCATAATCACAAGCAGGGAAGTGTAGGGCGGTGGGAGCAGAGGGAAGCCACACTGGACTGATTATAGAATGGCCTTAATGTCAGGGAGCTTTTCTGGTCTTGAAAAAAAATAAGCAATGTTTCTTTCTGAAGAACCACATCTCTGAATGCATTGTGGCCCTCCCTTCTCAAAGTGGGCTCTATTCTGGGATCCTTTACAACCCTCAGCACATCCCCGTAGGGAGGTAATAAACAAGTGACTACACATCAAGAGAAAACAAGCATACGTGCGTGAGAGTCGCTAGCGCTTCTCACAGATTCTTCACACAGCAGGTCATGCCGCATCTGTGACACACCAGGAAACAAGGTACACAAAGGGTTTGCTGACTGTCACACAGCTCCTGAGTGGGCAGACTGCAGGAAGGAGCTCGTCACCAGCATGTACGACATGGCGCTGCATCTACGCTGTGGCTTCTGCTCCTGCTGTCACACAGCTCCCATCTCCATCTTTTTCTAAAATTTTTCTTTAAATTTTAAAATTTTATGTGCATAAGTGTTTTGCCTGCTTGTGTGTGTGTGTGTATACCACATTCATGCTTGGCACCCCTGGAGCTCAGAGGAGAGTATTAAATTCCCTAAAGATTTTTTCAAACCACCATATGGCCACTGGAAACAAAACCGTATTCCCCTGCAAGAACAGCAAATGTCCTTAACCACTGAAACATCTTTTCATGCACGCCATCCTCTTCTTATTCGATCCCCACAATACCATTTTATAAACATGGACATTTATATAAATTCATACATTTTTAATCTGCATGTAGCGATTGCACATATGTGATAGGATACAATGTGGCATGGATAGTGAGTGATGATCAGGTCGGGGTAATTGAAATATGCACCACCTTGAACACTTGCCATCTTTATGCCATGCTAAAAACAGACAAAAGCCTCTGTAGCCACAGAAGTTGAGCTCAGAGTGCCGGGGTCAGGCCCTTGTTGCCTGTAAAATATCACATGATGCACATCGGTTATGACTTCATTGCCTCGGCCACCATGTTCCCTCTCTGTGTGGTGCTGGATCATATCCTCTCTTCTGCAAGTTGGCATTGTTATCCTTTGTTGACAGAGGATAGCGGAAGGCACCGCCACAGGAATCTGCCTCTTCCCAATTCTGCAGTATTCCTTTCTCCTGACTCTTCCAGGGCATGACCTGCCAGACATCTGAGAGAAGTGAGTGTCCACTTCAACAGCTCGCTTCTTTGAGGCCTAAGGTCAAACAGCATCCCTAGGCGCCTTCTCAGGAAGCTTTGCAGCAGGCTCTGAGGCGTGCCACCTCCTCTTGTGGAGCCCTTCTTGGCACCTCAGAAGACAGAGCTCCAGCAAGCTCTGCCAGCATGTCGCCTATCAGCTTTATGACCAAGTGACGAGCCATGCCTGGGCTCTGAAAGAGGCTAGCATGTCAAATGTAAGAATCTAAACTGCTTTCTCAGCATATAGTCTAGAGGATTCTTTGTCTTCATTGCTGATTTCTCATGACTACAGTATTTTGTTATGAGTGATAACTCTATCATAAGGAAACTTTCTGTGTTCAGATGTCTGTATGTGGTTGGTCCCTGAATAAGCCATTTGCTGCTTTGACCGCATGGGCATTAGATATATTTACCCAAACTGTACAGAGAAGAAACACCTATGAAAGATACAAAGATTGCTTCACAACATAGAACTACCCCAAATCTTTTTTAAAAACCTATGTTTCAATTACACCTCTGAGTGTGCTAGTCAATTTTTGTTTGTTTTTGTTTTTTTGTCAACTTGACATATGCTGGAATCATTTGGGAAAAGAGAACCTCAACTGAGAAATTACCTCCAACAGATGGACAGTGTGAAATATTTTCTTGATTAATGATTGATGTGGGAGAGCCCAGCTCCTTGGGGCAGTGCCGCTGCTGGGCACATGGTTCTGGGTCATGGAAGAAAGCAAGCTGAGCAAGCTGTGCTGAGCAGACCAGTAAGAACCCTTTTATGGTCCCTGCCTCTGCTCCTTCTTAATTTCCCAACCTGAAGTCCCTCAATAATGGGCTGTGGTTGGGATGTGTACACCAAATAAACTCTTAACTCACCAAGTTGCTTGTGGTCCTGGTGTCTGTCACAGCAGTAGAAAGGACACTAGCAAGGGTCCAGCTCCCTGTCCTATCGGGCTGTTTGCATCATCTCTGCATCTCAGCATACCCTTCTTCTAGGATCAGAGGATCAGGAGCTATCGTGACAGCGATGCCACAGAACACACATATGGCACTTCACATGTGTGAAGTTTATCAGCTGTAAAACTACTCCCGGGACAGCCAGGGCATGCTTCATGGCCTCTTCCCTAAGAAAAAAAAAGCTTGTCACTGGGAAGGTTAATGACTCCCAAGGGCAAGTGATGGAAGCTAAAATCTAAGACAAAGGCGGATGCTTTGTCAATTCCTCCCCGCATTCCCATTTCCTCAGCAAAGGCACTTCCCTGTGCTGAGGAAGGGCAGAACTCAGCAAATGGAATGAAGGGTGTTCTTCAGGAAGGGGCTGTAGGCTTCTTGGAGCCCTCTGTCACCTTAGAGCAGAAGTCGTTCTCAGTGCTGGAGCGGCTCCAACTAAGCCACAAAAGGAGAAGCAAGAACTGCGGGTGGGCCAGGTCTGGAGTGGGAGGACAGTAGGCATGGATTACACATTCTGGCTGAGTCTGATAAGTCAGCCCTCAGCAGGAGCTAAGGCTGTGCAGAGAAAGGAGCTGGAGGTGGTGGATGGTAGTGGCTTTGCCCACCCTGTTCTGTGGGAGATTTCCTCTTGCCATCTGAGAATACGTTCTTGGTTTCCCTCACATAATGGGGGACAGCAGGAAAACAACTGCACACATCCATGCCTGAACTGGGTGAGGTATACTCTTCACCACACTAGGCTCTCTCAGGATGTGCTGAGTCTTGAGAAAATACATCTGAAATTGTTACTTTAAAAGTAAAGGTTTTGGACAGCCTATTAAGCGTACTCCAGGGAGCAGAGTCAGAAGAAAAGGACAGGCGCTGTATGACAGCACCCTCCGCCACCCACGCCCACCCCTCCCTGCCTGATGTGAGCATTTGTCCTCTCTAGTCAAGCACTAGGGAAAATGATTAACTGTTCTTTGAGTCACCTTCCCATCTGGAAAACATGTTTCCTCTTCTCTCTTCCCCTAATGATTCAGCTCTTACTTCCCCTACCCACGACTTAGCAAAGCAACCAAATTCCTTCTCTAAATCTGGGCCCCTTAGATAATGAGAAGGATGCACAAAAGCACATAAATAAACCTTATTTTTAAATTTTTAACAAATTGTGCTAAGAGTCAGACTCAGAGAGAAGTTGGTCACTGGGGTAAACATGTGATAATAAGAATATACTGTGCACACCCACAGCCTCCTTCCTGTCACCAGCTTTTAACGCCCTTGATGGCCATAAGTAAGATAATTGTGACAATGACTGGCAGCTGTTATTACCAGGGGCCAAATTGGTCTGTGTTTTATGTGCGATTACATTTAAATCCCAAATAGAACACAAAATACATATGGATAAAACATGCTGCATTTGCCCAAATTGAGCAGGTACGAGCTTCTCCCTGGAGGCCTTCATCTCCAGTGTGTCCCAAGATCTGCACACAGCTTCCTATCTCACTTCAGTTTAATCTCTCAAACCCAGACAAATATTCCTTACATCTCAGAAATATTTGTGGTTTTCCTTTTTAATTATATCTTTTACTCTTTCAAACCTTTTATTGTGATATTGATTTTATTCTTTGATTAAAAACTGCAAAAAAAAAAGTACACAGATTCTGTTGTAATTTGCTGGAGAGTTTAGCTCAGCTAGTAAAGTCCTTGTCTTATACATAGGAGGACCCGAGTTCAATCAAGCCTTAGAAATCACGTGATATTGCTGACCATGATGGTATGCACTAGGAATCCCCCGCATTGGAGGCAGAGAAGAAGGATCCCTGGGGCTCGCTGGCCAGCTAGTCAGCTAGCCTAATTAATGAAGTCAAGGCCAATGGCTCTGCTTCAAAAGATGTGGATAATGTTCCTGAGGATAGCGCCTAAAGTCTTCATGCACACACACACAAACACACACACACACATATGCACACATGTGTACCAGTACACATATGAACACACACACATACATGAAGCCTATTGTATACTAGAAGAATAGTGATATATCACTTTGCCCCCTCCACCAGTTTGTGATATGCCCCAGATGAATAAGCAAATCTTTTGGGCTGCGCTGCCCATCAGGCTCTCCTTGCCAGTCTCCTCTTCTGTGCACAGCTCCTGTTGGATGAGGACATGTTTATTCTGATGTTTAAAAACTAAGGAGAGCTTTGCTCTTTTGTTTGATTTGGTTTTTAAATTGTTTTTGTACTGGTTCTTTTTTTGTCAATTAATTTTGAAGCAGGTTCTGAGAGCTTTATATTTGTCAAAGAGAACAGCGACAGGAGACACCGGGGCATCCTTTTGATCACCTGACCCCATTAGCTTACTGACATCCCGATACCATGATACCACCAAAGCTTGCATCTGAACATTTTGACCCACATTGTCAACAACTCTCAGAAATAATTTCTGGGATTTGTCTTCTAAATGTTCACACACACACACACACACTTATTTATCAAGAAAGATAGATAAATGTTCTAAGAAAGAAGCTGGTTGATCCAAAGGTAAGAGAATGACATGAAGACTGTGTAAGACAATTCCCGTTGGAGGCCGCAAAGAAATCAGATATCAGCCCACCCCCCACATGTCACTATGACAGGCCTGTGACATCTACCCCTCCCCTTGGTAGGAGTACATGCTAAGGAATGGATTGCTAGAACATAGGTCTCTAGACTGTAGATTATAAAGAGCTCTGGGTACAGGGCTGGGAAGAGAGACGGGGCCTGTGAACTTGGTAAAAAAAAAAATCCTATTAGATTTCTATCAGTTAGTTACATGTTTTAGCCATTGTCTTTTGTGAATCATGGCTGTTTGTTTTTAAAGATGGCCTATTTTGAGCCTTTGTATAGGTACATTCCTGTTTTTGTGACAAAAGAAAAACTTTAGAGTTGTCCCAAACAGAAAAATAATGTCTTTCAGGAGTACGCTTTGTTTAATCTGAGTTACCGTTACTGTTATTTGTTTATTGCAAAGGTGGACATTTAGCGTCCACTGCAGTTTTCAATAAGAAGCAATTTTTAAAAAAACACAAACAGAAATCCAAACCCTGGCAGCACCTCCTTGCCGACATCTTGGGAATGGAGCAAAGCTCGAGTCTGCGTGGTGTGTCTGAGACAAAAGTGGGAGTTGAATGATAGTTTTTGTTTAAAAGTAGAACAGCAAATGAGGGAAAATTGCTGCTATGTGGTTTGCAAGACCAACCCCCCACACCACCATCCCTGTCCCTTTCTCCCGGTTGCTTTCAGAAGTTGGAGCCAAACAACTTTAGACTTTAATCACAAACAATGATTTTCCACCATATAGAAACCCAGGTATGACCATTTTCATGAGTGACTGTTTTCATGGGTCAGTTACTCTGAGGAGGAAGTGGTTTCCTTCAATGGAGCCTTGTTTTTATCTCCTGTAATTTTGTATGTGTGTGTTCCTGTGTGTACGGTTGCATATATGTATGCAAACGCATGTATGTGTGTGCAGGGGAAGGTCAGAAGTACCTTTTTTTCTCAATTACCATCCACCTTAGTTTCTGAGACAGTCTCTTGCTTACTGATTAGGCTAGACAGACAATCCGCTGAGCCCCAAGCATCCCCGGCCTCCGTCTCCCGAGCACCAGGAGTGTGCACCGCATCTGGTGTTCTTATGTGGGTTCTGACAATCGGACTCAGGTCCTCACATTTATGCAGCAGGTGCTTTACCAACTGTGCTCTCCCCAGCCCACAGGGATTCCTTCTTATAATGTTTGGGAAATACTGTGGAGAAAGTCAGAAGACTTAGATTAACATGCTGGATCTGCCGCTCCTGAGCTGGTGACCTGAGCACGACACAGAACCTTCTGGAATGTCTGTATATCTGCTTACAGAGTGAATGCTTCCTGTTTTGTTCACAGTAGATCAATAAGGAGATGTCTATGCTGTGAGGTACCACATACATGTAAGATTAGGCATGTCTCATTAGCAGCTTCTGTCTGCATGTCTTGAATTAAATCTCTATTTCTCATAAAACCCATGAGGAATTCAGAGGAACCATAATACATTCCCTCAGGACTTTGAATATTGCTTAAGACTCTTCCTTAGAAGCAGGTAGAAATAGAACTCTTGGTCTCTGTGAACACAGCTCACCACATTAAGACATGATGCTGATTCTCTGTTTCTCTGAGACCCAAGGTCTAAACTAGATGGCTGCTTGGCCATCTTCCTGTCTGGGACTCACCTGAGTAAGAACCACATATAAAAAGAAGCAAGGACATCTTTACCATATGTAGGCTAACAAGATAGCAGGTTCTGGTGGAAAAATCAAGGCAAATACTTTTTGCTGTTTGATTGCATATTTAATTATTCATTTTTCTTTCCTTCTTTTTTAAAAAAAATGTGTAAGGAACTTGACTAATGAAGCTTTATCAGGTCCTCTTTCACCTAAAGGATGTATCTAGCTGGTCTTGCCAAATAGAATGAAATTTTTTACCAGAATTCTCAGGGGGCAAATAGTCATATATTTTAGGAGCATCTGGCCCAGGGATGTGAATTGTGAAATGTTTTTCAGAGAATTATCCAGTGATATCTGGTTTCGATGGAAAGTGAGGGTTATGTTGTTGTTGTTTGGGTTTGGAAAAGTGAATCTCACCACACACAGGGGAAATGAATAAGAGAAAGTATGAGGAACTGGGCTGATTTCCTCTGAGTTTGAGGACAGCCTATTCTACACAGTGAGTGCCAGGCCTGTAAGAACTACATAATAGAGTCCTGTCTCAGGAGGGGAAGAGGAAGAAGAGGAGGAGGAAACGCAGCTGAGTCAGCTGATTACACAATTCTATCTAGGCATGCCTCTCCTTCACCATTTCCTACTTGGGCTCAGTGCAGCACTTACCTCCTTACCATCACCTTCGCCTACCTGCTCAATCCTCCCCTCTTCTGTCTGCCATCCATACGTCCTCAGAATAGCTTATGCTTTCCCAGGGGCACCTGCTTCTCCCCTAAGCTCCCCTGAACGTCCTTCCCCGGTGAAACCCACAGCCACAGTGACCTAACTAATAGTTAATAACTAATAATAATAATAATAGTAATAATAATAACTAATAATAATAATAATAGTGACCTAACTAATAGTCTCTTGACTATTAGTGACTTTCTGTCATTTGCATTCAGTCTCTGCCGAAATGATAACCTCCAACACTGCCATAGCCTGCATGTTGGCATGTCCCCACTTAGGTGCTGAAGATGTGTGATGGTGTTTGGAGATCTGGCCTTTAGGAGGTTGTGAGGAGTAAGTAAGGTCATGAAGGCAAACCCCACCACTGACTGGATCAGGAGCAGGTACTGAAGAAATGCCCTGTGGGTATGGGGAGAGATAACAGTCATGCTAGGGAGGAAGAAAGGCCTCAGCTGCCCATGCTGACATCCTCATCCCACAAAGCCAGCTTCTAGAAATGTGAGAAAATAAATTTTTGTTATTGAAGGCACTCAGCTTACAGTTCTTTGTGATGGTCACCGGAGATGACTTACAATAACTTCCCCCTCTCTTGTTTTGTCTCCTACCTTCCTAACAGGGTGACTTACTGTCCTGGAGAGGAGGAGCTCACATACTGTAGCATCTTAACGTGTGACTCAGTGGCTCAGCACTCAAATTCAGCCCAGTGTTGTAATCAGGAGAGGAGAAACCTGTCCACTTTTGTGGAAGAATGGCTTTAAAAATAGTTTAAGCTAGCCACTGTGGTGTGTGTCTGTAATTTCAGCACTTGGGAGGCAGAAGCAGGAGGATTGCTGTTAGCTTGAGGCCAGCCAGGACAGTATAGCAAGACCTTGTGAGAAGAAAATGATGATGGTGGCGATGATAATGGTGGTGAGGATGGTGATGAGGATGGTGATAATGAGGATGGTGATGCTGATGGTGATAACGAGGATGGTGATGACAATGGTGATGATGATGGTGGTGATGAGGATGAGGATGGTGATGATGATTCAGACCAGCTTTGTGGTATAGGCCTATGAATCCCAGCAGTTTGGAAGGAAAGGCAGCAGGATCATGAGCATAAGTCCAGCCTGAGCTACATAGAAAGATTCTCTCTTAAGACAGAAACAAAAGCAAACACGCAAGCAAAACGAGCTGGGCACATAGCTCAATGGTGCATATCTGCCCATCTAGAATGCTCAAATTCAATGGCCAACACTTTAGGAAAACAATGAATAAATAAAATCAAGGTAGCTTTTGCATCTTGAAGATTGTGTCCCAGCTAGAATAATGCTTCCTAAAAGTAGTGACTTGAGAGGCGGAAGAGACGGTTTGGGGGTTAAGGGCAGCTGCTGCTCTTGTGGAAAACCTAGGTTTAATTCCCAGCTTCTACATAGTGGTTCACAGCTAGCTGTGACTCCAGTTCCAGGGGATCCAGCGCCCTCTTCTGGCTTCCCCAGGGCACCCGGCACACACATGTAGACATGCACACAAGCAAAACACTCATACATATACAATAAAATAATAACTATTAAAAATCTTATTATTATACTTAAGACTTCAGTGTCTGTGTTAAGATTTTTGGTTGAATGTTATCCAGCCTTCCTTACTGTTGATAATATTTTAAACTAGTTTCTCATCCCTGACTCACATGAGCCCACAGCCTACCTTCTCTACATCCTACACGTTTCTTCACAGCGAGAGCTTTTTCTCTATTATTACGAAGGCCAGTGCCAGCCTTTCTTTCAGCTGAGCTGCTGAGATTTCCCAAGAAACTAAGCCAGAATTAGTGAAGTTTAGCACTGCAGAATTAAGTTCTTACCCCAGTCACTTTTTACAAAAGTTTTATCTTTTCTGTTTGTTTGTTTGTTTTCAATACAAGCTGTTCTGCAGTTTCCCCTCCCTCTGCTCCTCCCCCTCCTCCCCTCTCCTTCATCTCCATTCTTCTATTTCCCTTTGGAAATAGCAGACCTAGGAATATCCACCGAACACAACACAAGGTACAATAAAACTAGGCACA
>JAQHUG010000210.1:1524127-1534676 GCA_028555095.1 Dicrostonyx torquatus
CCCACTTTGCTTCTTAGATCCATTTGCTTAAAACGTCTTTTCTGAGGTAATATCATTGATATTGAGGTATATTTTTTGCATGCAGTAAAAGGATGGATCCTGTTTTTGTAGCTATTCTGTTAGTCTGTGTGTTTTTATTGGGTAATTGAGTCCATTGAAGATTGAGAGATATCAATGATTCATAATGATTAGCAGTTCCTGTTTTTTGTTTGTTGTTGTTGTTGTTGGTGGTGGTGGTGTGTTTATGTGTGTATGTGCGTGTTTCCTTTCTTTTGGTTTTGCTGAAGTAAGATATTTCCTGTGCTGTCATGAGTATAGTTAACCTCTTTGGGTTTGAGTTTTCCTTCTAATATCTTCTGTAGGGCTGGATTTGTAGATAGATATTGTAAATTTGACTTTATCATGGAATAGTTTATTTTCTACATTTATGGTGATTTTTGCTGGGTAGTGATCTGAGCTGGCTTCTGTGGTCTGTTAGTGTCTGCAGAGCATCTGCCCAGGCCCTTCTCCCTTTTAAAGTCTCAGCTGAGAAGTCGGGTGTGATTCTGTTAAGGCTGCCTTTGTATGTTACTTGGCCTTTTATCCTTGCAACATTTAATTTTCTTTGTTTGTTCTGTATGTTTAATGTTTTGATTACTATATGTAGCACAGGGACTTTCTTTTCTGGTCCAGTTTATGGTGTTCTTCAAGCTTCTTGCATCTTTATAGGCATCTCCTCCTTTAGGCTAGGAAAATTTTCTTCTGTGATTTTGCTGAAAATATTTTCTGGACCTTTGAACTGGGAATCTTCTCCTTCCTCTATTTGTATTATTCTTAGATTTGATCTTTTTGTGGTGTCCCAGATTTCCTGGATGTTTTGTGTCAGGAAATTTTTAGATTTAACATTTTCCTTGACCAATGTATCCATTTCTTATGTAGTATCCTCTACACCTGAGATTCTCTCTTCCATCTTTTGTATTCTGTTGGTAATGCTTGCATCTGTGACTCATGTTTCCTTACCTAGGTTTTCCACTTCCAGAATTCCCTCAGTTTGTATTTTCTTTATTGTTCATGTTTCTATTTCCAGGTCTTGAACAATTTTATTCATTTCCTTCACCTGTTTGTGTTTTCTTAGATTTATTTAAGGGACTTATTAATTTTCTCTTTAAGAAACACAATCATCTTAATAAAGTTGGTTTTAAGATGTTTTTCGTGTGCTTTCGCTTCTGTTTGCAGAGGTTGCTGCAGTAAGAGAGCTGGGCACTGGTGGTGACATACTTCCTTAGCTGTTGATGATTTTGTTCTTATGCTGATCTCTAGGATCTGGGTTTCTGATCATTATAGATCTAGGTGCTGATTTCTGAGTTTGTCTTTGTTGGATGGATGTTTTGATTTTTGGTTTCTGTTTCCTCTCTGGTGTTCTAGTCGGTGTGGCCTGTGGTTGAGTAGGGGGCTGAATTTCTGGCAGCCGACTTAGTCTCTGGTAGAACAGGAAGTCTCTTTTTTAGTTTTTAACATACATATGACTCTTAAAAAGGAAAAAATATTTATTTAAGAAGACAAAACGAAGCAAGTGTCTGAGGGCTGGAGATGTTGACAGTTTCTCTGAAGAGATAATAATACATTCTAGTAAAGCAGATGGGGGAGACTGAAGTCTTGGCTCATGCTCTCTTGCTAAAACCAATGCCACACATGGGGCCATTTACAAAGGAAATAAATGTCTATATCTCACCCACATGGCACCCAGGGAGGGTTTTCCTACTGTGTGATGCATGGTGAAGCCTTACTATTGCCAGAGAAAGCATGACAGAGAGCTCTCTTTTTATAATTGAGTCACTCCAAAATAACCCATCAGTCCTCTAATCCACCTATCCACTAACTAACTTGTCAGCTAATCCGTGGACTAATCCACTCATGAAGCAGAGCCTTCATGACTCAGTCACCTCTTAAAGGTGCCACGTGATCTCAGTATTTCAACCTGAGGTGTTGGCGGGGAGGGCGGAGATGGAATTCAAACCATAGCAACTGGACTCTCTGAGAACTCACTCTTCTTCCTCATAGGTCTATGGTTCAGCCATCACAGTAGCTGACAGAGATATATCAAGATTTATGTGGGGGCGAGAGCCCCCTAAACCTCTCAGAATTCAAAAGGAAAGCTATAGCAAGCAAACACTGACTAAAAGAGGTGTGACTGTGAACAAATTTTCTCATATCCAGCTTTTCACCATGTCCCACTGGTTCTTCCTCTGTTCTCCCCAATGCTCTTTTGATGTTCTCCTGATGATCTCTCTCAATGTTCCTCCCAATCCCACAAGGTTCCCAGTTCATATATCCACACAGACATAATTAACAGTTGTTTGGTAAAGAACAATAATACCAAACATGAATTTCTTGGGGCTAACAATTTCTTAGGGATAAAACTGATAAAGCAGGCACTTTGTGTTCCAGAGGGGGTGTGGTTGTGAAGCCCCCAGGCAGACAGCAGGAGGATTAATTAAGGATGGTGTTTTAATTCAGTACAGAGTTCTAAGAAGAGAAAAAGGGAGGTTTGAGTGTTAACTACCTTTGTGTGGTTGGTTAAGTTAGAAGTTTGTAATTAAAGCCGGGCGGTGGTGGCGCACGCCTTTAATCCCAGCACTTGGGAGGCAGAGGCAGGTGGATCTCTGTGAGTTCGAGACCAGCCTGGTCTACAAGAGCTAGTTCCAGGGCAGGCTCCAAAGCTACAGAGAAACCCTGTCTCGAAAAACCAAAAAAAAAAAAAAAGTTTGTAATTGAAAACATGTAGAGAAGAAGGGAGTTGTGCACTCTCTAAGCACTTCTGGTCAGGCTGGAAACATAGCATTTGTGGTAGCCATGGCAACCAGAGCAATCCATGGGAGGAAAACAGATGGCTCTTGGCCCCCCTAGTTAAGCGACAGAGTGATGTTGATGTAGGGGTGCTGTGTCCCTTGTCACCAAGGTGAGAAGGAATTCCTTTATCTGAGGTTGGTTTAGCAATCTAAGCTTTTTTCTTGTATGTTTAGGGGTAAAGGCAATCCTCCTGCCTCAGAATCCTGAGTGCTTGACTTACTAGCATGTGACACCAGAACTAGATTGAAAGTGCCTTTCTTAAAGTTCTAGGAACACTAGTTTGAAAGTGACCCATTACATAGAGGCCTGAGTATAGACAAGCAGCACTGAAATCCTTCAGAGTGACCTCTTTAGTTACCTCCTTTACTGTTCCTTTTCAATGAGCCTCTTGCTACTTTCCCTGTCAGAGTCCAAGATGAGCCCCTTCATTGAATGACCACCCAGAGTCCTAGCAGTCCATACTACAGAACTGGAGATGATGTTCAATGTTCAGAAAATCCCCCCTGCAACCCCTTTTCCCCTTCAAGCCCTCTTTCTCCCTCCCTGCCTCTCTCTTCCTCCAGGCTACATCTCTCCACTCTAGGTCATGGGTTCAGTTGATGACTGGAGCAAAAGGAACACCCCAGGGGTTCTTACTGAGGTCCACCAAGCTTCTGCCCTGCAGGTTCCTCTGACACACAATGACTCTGGAATGAACTCAGAGTCTCCATGGCCCAACTGACCTTGATTTAAAACAAAAAAATTCTACGTATACTTAATATCCTCAGCATGTTTAAATCAGGTTGCTGTATGCAACAATAAAGGCAACTCAGACAGCAAAGAAGAAACATTTTAAAAGGAGAACGAATTGGCAGCTAAAATTCTCAAAAGCAAAGAAGCCTTGATGTCTACCCCACCCCTGTATTTAAAGACTCCCAAAACTCAGAGGAAGAGAAGGAAAAGAAAATGAACTCTGCTATCTGCTGTACTGGAAGTTTTCTAGCCTGCTTCCGAAAATATCTCAGTGGCCATAGAGGAATAAGATTTGGAACAAATTCCCTATAATCAAGAACCCCAGAGGATCTAATGGTGCCAGAGTCCAGCAAGCTTGCTGGATGGTTATAAGCAGGTAGCCAGCTTGCCACCCCCTGCTACAGATAGCCTTGGCTCTGTGACACAGCTTCCTGGTGGCCATGATGATCCTGTCACCAAACATGCAACCCAACCCACTTGATCTGAGCCCAGAAACGCCTCAAGGAAAACAAACCGCCAGCCCAAAGAGGAATCACACAGCTTTGCACGTGAGTTCATCGTTGCTCTATTGGACATGGAGTCAAGATCACTTCAACAGACCCGCAGGCACTGTCACCAGGAAGCTTTTGTCCTCAAGACCAGAGTAACATACCCCAACTCAGCAAGCCGATGGAAGGCTGGGCAATGGGAATCCCTATGTGGCCACTCCAAAGCATATGCAGGCCCTGTAAGAAGTGTTTCTAGGAATGGTTTGCTCAATATTCCACAATTTACTTTTCCTGTGTCCTGTCTATGAGTACCATGAAGGTGTGGAAGAGATTCTGGAATCCGAACCTATTCCTCCAGGTCTGCTGAGCTTTGCAGCCACACATGCAGCGCAGCGTTCGTCCTGCCCTGGTACCAGCACTCGTGCAGATCCAAGCCCATTTCACAGCCCCTCCAGGTCCTTCTGTGCCTCCTGAGTGAAAAAGACAAACCTTTCCTAGGTCCATCCAGTGTTTGAAAAGCACATTCATGTTCAGAGCCCTGGCCAAACGCTGTTCAGAACTTAGGGACACAGACATCAACAAAGAGCCCTACCTCCATTGCTGTTACTTTCCCACTGTCCGCCAACCTTATACACTACCAGTATTGCATAGAGTGTGGGTTTTGGAAGCAGAGGTATAAAATGAGGACGTGACTGCTTCAAGATATGGTTGAGGGAAGATTTGCTTGCAGATATGAGGAGAACATACTCAGAGGCATCTGGGAGAGCCCAGAGCAGGGAGAGAAAGTAACAGACTAGTATGGCCAGTGGACTGTACTGGAACATGAAAGGGGAGAGAGTAAAAGAGGAGGACCAAGAGAAAGTGGCAAGAAAGAGGTCAAGAGACAGAGGAGCACAAGGACACATGGCTGAAATGACAGGGTTATATCGGATGAGGCGCTGGGGAAAGAAAGTTCATGAACTGGAGAAGCTTAGGAAGGGAGAGGCGAGAAGAGCTGAGAAGTGCCACGGTACTGCGTGAGCCTGAAAGCCAGCTTGCACTTTGGCACCAGTTCCTTTTGGACCTGACAAGGTTCTTGGAAGCTCAAGCCTCCCTGTGCTTGCTGGTTAGCTTCCTGTCAACGTGGCCTGAACTAGAGTCATCTGGGAAGAGGGAACCTCAACTGAAAAAATACCTCCATAAGATCACCACTGGGCAAGTCTAATTCCTAATTGGTTAAGACTAATGTGGGAGTGTCCAGTTCACTGTGAGTGGTGCCACCTCTAGACAGGAGCTCCTGGGTGGCATAAGAAAGTAAGCTAAACAAGCTAGTTAGCAACTTACTCCATGGCTCCTAACTCAGTTCCCTCTTCAAGTCCTGCCCTGACTTCCTTCATGACAGACGGTAAGACGAAACAAACCCTTTGCTTCCCAGGTCACTTCTGGTCATGGGGTTAACCACAGCAATAAACTACTACGCTCCCCTTGCCCCATCCATAGTTTCCTGCAAGAACTTCTGCTGGTCTCTTCACTAGGAAAAGCTTGTGAGACATCATCCTTGCAGAAAGATTAAAACCAAGGTTCCTAAAACTAGCAACAAGGCGTTTGTTACATATGTGCTAACCTCAGCGAAATGTTGCCAGGTAGCAAGAGTTGTGTGCCGGCTGGCCAACTGTCTGCAGGGGCCTGGGCCAGTCATCTGTTGTTAGTTCCTCTTAGGTCAGTGAACCACACGGAGGACTCTCTAAGAACAATGGCAGGCCCAGTTTCCCTCCTAGCGGGAAATGCTTGATTTGCTTGCACCTAGTCTCTCTCCCCTGGCTTTTCTCTTGCCAAGCCAATAAAATGAGAGCATTCCTCAGCTTGGTATCAGAAGATCAGGTTCTCTAGAAATATACTAAAGGGAGACCAAGCTAGCCACAGTGAGGAAACGTGGCATCGATGAACCCCGCCACAGGTACACAAAACAGAAACCATCTCCCCAAGCTAAAGAAACCTTGTCATCAGGAACTCCCTTCTCAGGAGAGAGTATAAAAATAAAAAGTAAACATCAATTTAAGCACCGTATCTCGGGTAGTACGGACTGGGAGACTTCATGCAGCCACATGCACCTTCATTTTCTCTGCAGGAAAGCAGAGACTCAGAGGTGACCCTGCCGTGATGTGACTACAGGCAGGGCTGGAACTGGCCCCCAGGTCTGTTTACCTCTTCCCCAGGACTCAAAGCCTTCATGCAATGCCTTGTCCAGGGCTATATAAGAACCCCAGGGTCACTCAGGTAAGCGGGGGCCGTGACCCACCAGACAAGATTTGAGAGTTGAACCCACTGAAGTAGCTCACAATGTGTGGAGCGCCTGCCGCCATTTCTCCTTTGCCTGTTTAATTTGTAAATAGATTCGTCTTTATTCTGTCTGTTCCCACCCACTGGCTACTTCTCCACGGTCAGAAAAGCATTCAGTCTTCACCACCTAAAAAGAACAAATCCAGTTCCCACATCTCTACCTGACTCCCTTTGTAGCTTTTTTGAGGCTGCAAGTCCTTAGAAACGGGAATGGGGACCACTGTACATTCCTAATCCTCCTTTCTCCTCATCATGACTGAAGCAGGCTTTCAAGACACTCCCAAATGTGACCAGACATGGATCTTGTCAATCTTCTTTCTTCTTGGCCCTTTGTTCAGAGTTACTGGCCACTGCTTCCCTGAACTGTCTTCCCTGCCTCCAACAGCCTCTCTTTCTTCCTGACTTATCCTTGCTGCTCTGATTCATTCTGCTTTGTGACTTGTGCAGCACCCTGGTCTCTTAACTTAAAATCTCTCCTCTCCTGGACCAAAAGCATCAGCATAGTGCCCATCATTCACATGGAGGCAGGAGGCTGTACACTTTGACACCTCTTCCTGTTGCTCCTTCTCTATATTCAGTTTACAAAGTTTTACAAATGCTGCCTTCTTTTGGCCACCACCTCTCTTACTGTTACATGTCCCTTTTGTTACTTACATTAAGACACCTAACTGGTCTTCCTGATCTCATAGTGAGAGATCTTTATAAAAATACAAAGTCAGCTGTGGTGGCTCATACCTGTAACCCCAACACTCAGGAAGCTGAGACATGAAAATTGCTGTGAATTCAAGATCGGCCTGGACTACACAGTGAATTCTAAGCTATTGAGTAGTGAGTTTTAAGCCCTGTCTTTAAAAATCCAAAAATAAAATAAAAGTACAAATATACAAATTAAGGCAAAAGTAAAGCCTTTAATTCAGCCTTTGAAGGTGGTTCCCCCCCCAAAAAAAAGTTGAAAAAAAAGCTGGGCGGTGGCAGCGCACACCTTTAATCCCAGCACTCGGGAGGCAGAGGCAGGCGGATCTCTGTGAGTTTGAGGCCAGCCTGGTCTATAAGAGCTAGTTCCAGGACAGGCTCCAAAGCTACAGAGAAACCCTGTCTCGAAAACCCAAAACCAAAGGGGGGGGGGAGGTGGTTCCAGGGCTCCTCCTGGACACTATCATCTTCTGATTCTTGAGATTGTTAAATAAAATAATATTTCCACACAGCCCACACGTATTCTCCTGCATTCTTTGAGCTATCTCTAGGTTACGGTGGTGACTAGTGTGGAGGGTGAACCCAACAGAACCCAGAGTTACTGAGGAGACAAGCCTCTGGGCACGCCTGTGAGGGCGTTTTATGCGGAGTTAACTGAGATGAGAAGACCCACCCTAAGGGGGCACAGTGCCATTCTGTGGGCTGTAACCCAAGGCTGCATAGGAAGCAGAAAGGTGGCTGAGTGAGAGTGAGCCCCAGCACTCATCTCCCCTGCTTTCTGATAGTGGCTGTCATGTGACCAGCTGCTGCAAGTTCCCCCACCATGATGGACTGTGTCCTCAAACTGAAACAAAGTAAACTCCTCCTTGTTTACTTTGCTTTTGTCGCATTCTAGCAGAGCAGCAGACAGGTAACAATGTAGTCCTTCCACTAATACAATGTGAACAAGGTGAAAGCAGTTGATATACTGTATTGCTTAGAGAAAAGAACAAGAAAAAAAATAAGCGTCTTTAGTCCCATACGAATAAAAGTCTCACAAGCTCTAACTCCCCAGCGCTCTCCGCTGTTGGTTGAGCTGGTGAATGGGCTATGCAGGGCTCCACATGGGGAGTTAACTCTCATCCCGACTGTAGTTTAGGCTGAACTTGCTGGGTTAGATCAAGTCTCTTTGGAAAGGAAATTTGCTGCTTCCCATATCTAAAGTAACTTTAGGTCCTGTGCAATGACCTGATGCCCCACCTCTCCCCCACAGTCTTTGCTCCTCAAGTCTCCTTCACGAGGGTCAAACACCTATCTCTACTTCATGGCGAAATATCTCTCTATCCATGTGTCTCCCCATCACCGCCACCTTCCTCCTAGAACCGCCTCTAGTCTTATGTTGGAATGCCAGGGCTGATACGTGTGCACATGTGTGGAGGGCAGAAGACAACCTTGGTCTTCTCCACTTTGTTTTAGAGACAGGGATTCTCAGTGGCCATGGAGGCTCAGCTAGCTGGACAGCAAGGCCCAGGGATCCTCCTGTCTGTCATCTTCCTCTCCAGTGGTGAGATTACAAACACACATGCACCACATTGTCACCACCATCATCATGTCCCTGAATTTTTACATGGGTTCGGATGATCAAACTCAGGTCTGTAAGCACTTCATGACAGGACTATCTCCTCAGCTCCAGTCTTGTTCTTCTAGAGTGCAGCTGTGTCTAGCATGGTAATGGATGCACACTAAGAGCTTCATAAATGGTAATGGTGACCATGGAAGTAACCAAATGAGTGAGTTAGTGAGTGCAAACTGCTCTTTCCAGGACTTTCTGAAGGCAAGAGATGGGAGAAGGCCAAGGCAGAGCACACAATAGCCTATTTAAGTCAGGGATCATCCATTGAACTCAAATGGCAGGACCTGTCAAATACTGGTGTATCATGAGGGCCTGCTTGTTGGGGTTACTGTCCCGCTCAGTACCCCACAGCTGGCAAGTCCCAAAGAAAATCACACAGAGAGTCTACATTAGATTATAAACTGATTGGCCCATTAGCTCAGGCTTCTTACTAGCTCTTATAACTTATATTAACCCATTGTTATTATCCACATGGATCGGTACCTTTTCTCAGCTGGGCAGCTTACATTGTTGCCTCCTTGGTGGTTTGTGCAGGAATGCCAACGGAGCTTCCTGCTTCCCAGAATTCTCCTGTTCTCACCTCTATTTCCTGTCTGGTTTTCCTGCCTATACTTCCTGCCTGGCCAATCAGCGTTTATTTAAAACATGATTGACAGAATACAGAATTGTCCTCCACCATACTGGCTTCCTTGGGTATCCCATAGATCAGAAGTTACAGCAAGCAAATGACAGGGCTTGGACGATCTGTAAGGTCTAAACTGAAAGGTGACAACTAATAAAATCAGCAGCCATTTCATAAATTTCCTTCAGGCCCTCTGTGAAATAACTGTCTCACAGGGTTGGTGGATTGGGATTATGAAGAAAGAAGAGAAAATCTCTGAAAGTCAGAAAGCTTTGTCCAAGAAGCTTCAACTGTGTGGTTGGGGCTCCACCTGATGGATTTACACAGAATGATTAAAGCTTCCCACTGAATGTAATTCCAGCCTTCTCAAACTGAGTTCCAGGCCAGTCTGAACTACAACAGAAAAATAAACCAACAAACAACAACAACAAAAAAAACCTGCCAAACAAAACCACAGTATATCTAAAAACAGTCCTGAAGAGTAAAAGAAGTGGGGGACTAGTACTATCCCTCATTACAAGTTGTACCACAGAGCTGTTTGAAGTTGTGCTACAAATAAAAATAGCATGGCATTGACAGGAAAACAGACACGCTGATCCATGGAGTCAAACAGAAGACCCAGACATAAATCTACACACCTATGAACTCCTAATTTTTCTATAAAGAAGCTAGAAACACACACTGGGGAAAAAAACATAGCATTGTTAACAAACTGTACAGCTGCGTGTAGAAGAATGCAAATCGATCCACCCTTATCACCTTGCACAAAACCCAGTCAAATGGATGAAAGACCTTGACATAAAACCAGACACTTGGACCTGATAGAAGAGAAAGAAAGGAATGCTGCATCAGCATAGAAAAAGACTTACTGAACAGAACACTGTTAGCATAGGCTCTAAGATTGACCATCAGTAAAAGGGACCTCATGGAATTAAGAAGCTTCTGCACAGCAAAGGACATCACCATCCAGACAAAGCAGCAGCCTATAGAGTGGAAAAAGATGTTTACCAACTACATATTGATAAAGGACTAATATTCAAATATATAAAGAACACAAAAATAGATATTAAAAATAATCCAATTAAAAAATGGGATACAGATCTAAAAAGAGAATTCTCAAAGGAGGAAACTCAAATAGCTATAAAACACTTAAAGAAATGTCCAGCATTCTTAGCCTTCAGGGAAATTTAAATCAAAATTACTTTGAGATGTCAGCTTACACTTATCAGAATGGCTAAGATCAATTAAACAAGT